>OX632357.1:6133647-6246147 GCA_951751655.1 Ophion costatus | reverse complement strand
CTACTCACATACAAACTTATTCGTATAGTCTTTGATTCAGAAGTATATATTTTTTCGTTAACTTTAACTCATATTGTGACGAGCACATTTATTCTTTATTTTGTCTGTGCACATTCGACTCCCCCTAGTATGCACCTACTCCCGCTGAACGCGCCTTGCTAGCGCGCCCAGCTCAGCGCTCGTGCGTACTCACTCTCTATCCTTGTCTCTTTTCAGCGCTCGCGCGCACCCACTCTTTATCCTGGTCCCTCCGTAACGCTCGCGCGCACACACGCGCCCTCGCCCCGTCTCTCTCTAGCGCGGCGCTACGAGACCAACGTTCACCTCCTGTTCTCCCGATACTTCGCGCGCTCAATCGAGCTCTCCGTCATCCTCTACGTCATCTTCCTCATCTTCCATCCGTCTCGCTCCGGGTTACCCACACACCTCCTTCATATTTATGTAACTCGTATCACAAAAACCTTCCTCCTTAACCGCAAACCTCGCTCTCCGCGGATCCGCGATATAATTCGCGAACCGCGAACCGCGACTATCAACCCTCTCATCCCTATCTCGCACATAGAGTCTATCTCTCTCACTCTCACCCGGTCTAACCCTCTGTCTTTTACTCATGGCCACTATACCAAACGAACGCTACGTGACTTTTTCCCAAATTACTTTATTGCCCCTCGTGTCGAGTGAACGCTTCGCTTCGAGACATTTTCCAGAAAAACACTTCAATTGCTTTATTGCCCCTTGAAACGAGCAAGCGCTCTGTTTACAGCATAAGTCTCCTTTTGTACGCTTTCCCATTTTTCGAGAATATAATAGAAGACATTAACCAGATATTTTTCCCGAACGTTCCCAGCGCATGTATATCTCTATCTCTCTCGCACCCGTCGCGTCTCTTTCCGACGCGCCGCCATGATGCAAGCCGCGTGTTGCATGTAGGCTTCTACGAAATAATTATTTAAATAAATAATATCGCATCGTGCCTGTTCCCGAGAAGTAATTAAGAGATAAACAAATTGCAATCACTCCATGCCTCATAGAAGACTAAACATCCGCTCCTACGCAAATATCACGTATCGCCTCTTTGTCTCTTTTGTCTCCAATCCAATATCATTATTAGTATTTCCACGTGTAGAATATTCGAGAATAATTTCATAGACGCTCTAATTAATATAAGAATTATTCAGTAAATAATTAGCGCCATCACAATGCAACTAACGATATTACTAAATAATCAGAATAAATACTCCACGACTAAGTCGAATGTTAAATACAACTTCTTTCGCACAAATAATATTGCGCTCGATTTTGTAATTAATTAAGAACCACACATTTATAATTATTATATGCAACTCGCAGATTTCGCGCCGTAATTATTATTCTTTCACTTTATTGCCATATTATTATACCAAATGTGCTCCATACCGCACGCAAAATAAGAAAGTACTATAACAATCAAAAACTATATCAAATTATATCTCTTTATTTACAAACAAATATTATTTGCAACAAATTGTGAGACTAACGATAAGCTAAACATATTGACGTATCGTCAGTCCAACCATGATAAACCAACGTAATTATTTGTCATAACATTTAAAATAATAATAATTAATTCATCGTCGAACCCTCCATTTAACGCCATAAGAGCGAGCGAGAAGGAACATCAGCGTCGGTGTCTCCACTCCGCGGCGCATGCACGGCACTCCATTCTGCCGCCGCATCAATAAAAAGCCGAGTCCTCCGCTATTCGCCAGTTCTCCGGTCTCTCCTCCTGTCAGTTGCGCTTCTCCGCTCGCCGCGTTCGTGTCGGACCCGCACGCTGGAGAATCCGAATATTTCTTTACCATTTCTCTATTTTCACATCGTTATTTTATCTAATTGTAACTCGAAGTTCGAGTTTTACTTGGGCTAAATCTCATCGTGTTCAACATCGCAGAGTTGTGTATAATTAATATATTACTTACCAAGTTGTAACAATATATATATATATATATATATATATATATATATATATATATATATATATATATATGTACAATTTTAGAGTCAGTGAACAATTATTTCGCGACCCTTATCGCTCGTTGAACATATTTTCTCGAACGTGTTGTGTGATTGTTTAGTTCGTTCATTCCCCCTTCAAAAATTCCTCTGAATCAACAATTGTTCATCATCGTTTTCGTGGCATTTCGTTTAATAGAAAATGTCTCATTTGACAACCTTTCACTTTGAGTGTGAAAATCAATCGTCCGTTACACAAACCAACCTAACATCCATTTTTCTTGTTTTCCGAAGAATTGTCGGGTGTGCTACTTACTACTGCCCGTCGTCAATTTCTTACCTCGCTCAACGGAGACTTTGTCCTTGATTGAGCAGCGGGAGATGTTAGCGGCTCAACATGAGCAGCTAGAAGGCGAGGAGGGATGCCTCTATGGACCAGGCATTGCCGATTAGCGGTAATTATAAGCACATTTGTGTAAACACATTACAATACTTTAAACGCGTTTTTCTCGGAAACACGTTTTTAAAAATGCCTGACATTCTCCTGACCGCTGTAATTAACATATCGACCTGAAATTTGGAGAGCCTTGTCATGTCGCGACCAATTGCATATGATGTATTTTTAAGCCTAATACGCACGATAGCGGCATTCTTATTTTTCGACGGATCTGAATATTTTTCTTTAGAATTAGGGCTACCATGGCGGAAATGTAGCCTATCGATAATAATATAACCAAGCGTTTCGCGTAACTTCCCACGCGAAAGCGTAGCGGTCTTAACGATATCGAGAACAAATATACAAGCGGGAAAATTTCAAACAGTCTCGTTGTAATCCGAACGAGAGTCCGAGTGCATCGCAGAATGTCCTTAAGGGGTAAGGCCACTGTAAATTTTTTGAAAAATCGATTTTTTTTATTGGCTTAAAAAATAGTTTAAACCCTCTAGAATAAGAAAAAAAAGGTCCTGTGCGAAAAAAAATTTGTTGTCCTTAGGAAATGAAGGTCGCCGCCAAGCGTGTCAAAACTTGCTCCGAAACGACTGCAATTATATCGGAGATGGCGATTCCAAAACTTTCAAAGGCATCGTGGATTCGAAGCCTTATGAAAATGTTGATGTTAAAAAAAAAGAGTGCATAGATCACGTGCAAAAAAGAATGGGCACTCGATTGAGAAACTTAAAAAAAGGAACAAAAGGTCTCGGGGGAAGAGGAAAACTCACTGCCAAATTGATTGACGAACTAAGCATTTATTACGGCTTAGCAATCCGTCGAAATTCCGATTCCATCAAAAATATGAAAAATGAGATCTGGGCAACCCTTTTTCACAAAATGTCAACGGATGGAAAGCCTCAGCACGAAAAATGTTCGGAGAATTGGTGCAGTTGGAAGGAAGCGAAAGCAGAAAATGCCTTGGATACGTATCATCACAATCAGCCAATGAGTGAGGAGGTTTATCAAGCCATCAAACCCATCTACATGGAATTGAGCCGGGACGAGTTGCTGGAGCGTTGCTTGGGGGCCTATACTCAAAACAATAACGAAAGTTTCAACGCTACCGTTTGGAGTTTGGCCCCCAAATCATCCTCAAGCGGAAAAACTGTACTAGATATTGCGACGGATATCGCTGTTTGCATATTCAATGGCGGCCTTACCAACGTCTTGCAAATATTCAAGATGTTGGAGGTGGAAATTGGTGTACAGTTATATAATTTCTGCATCGAAGCCGACGCCAAACGCATCACGCACGCGGAGACATCTCTGAGCGATGCGGCCAAAAGTGCGCGCGCGCTCCAAAAATCAACCAGGAAAGACGAAGAAGACGAAAATTTGGCTATCGAAGGACAAATGTATGGTGCTGGGATTGCAGACTAACGGTAAAAATTTTTTTTAACTTCTTTTTTTAATTTTTTCCAATAAAAAACTATTCGCAAAACTTTAAACGCGTTTTTCTCGAAACATGGTTTTTCAAAATGGCACGCAGCATAACTCGAACAATTTTCATTTTTTTTACTTGAAATTTTAACCAGATGTGAACATTTACATTATCTTGAGAATGTCGATCGGAATTTTCAAGAACTTTGTTTATTGATTTTTTATTAACAAAAAACTTGCCGTTTTTTTCGTCAAAAATCAATTTTTTTTTCAAACGCACGCCAAATCCACAAAAATTGATACTTTTTAAAATCCGATCGACATTCTCTAGCTATAGCCCTCTAGATTAATGGTTTTTTTTTTTGTGACACGTCGCGACCAAATGCGTACAATGTCTTTTTAAGCCTAATATGCACGATAGCGGAATTCTCATTTTTCGACGGATCTGAATATTTTCTTTAGAGTTAGGCCTACCACGGCGGAAACGTAGCCTATCCATAATAATATAACTAAGCGTTTCTCGTACCTTCCCACGCGAAAGCGTAGCGATCTTAACGATATCGAGAACAAATATATAAGCGGGAAAATTTCGAACAGTCTCGTTGTAACCCGAACAGAGTCCGAGTATATCGCAGAGTGTCCTTAAGACCAAAAATACACAAAGGAAACCTTCGGGTTACAAGGATGACGAACACGTGAAGCGACACGCAAGAAATGCGTGATGATATTCATAAAGACGTAAATATATAACGACGCAACGATACCGAATGCTCACGATCATCCAAGAGCGGAAAAATGTCCAAATCCTTAAAAAATATACACTCGCTAGGAGAAAATCCTCCGACCCAGGAAGTTGCTGCGGTCATAAAACTGCGTTGATATTTCCCATGCGGACTCGCGGGCCTCGGTCAACAAGCCCTATCTCGAGCGTGCGTTCTTGGCGCCGACAAGGCCCCTTTTTCGTCTCTATTTTTCCGCGCTCCAGATAAAGAAGCGCTGCTCCAATTCCCGGAAATAGAGCGACGGTTGTGGCTATCGCAACCTACTCCTCGCTCCCACTCCCATTCCAACTTATACATATTTTCCACCAATCCAAAAGAATGCACCCCCAAATGTGCACCCTCCCAGGGGGCCAGTCTCCCACCACCTCAGCATTCCAATTTTTCCTACATCCTAGAAGAAGAAAATGTCAGTCTTCCGGCAACCACGATCACACAAACTTCTTTTTATCGAGTCTCAATCCGAGACTCCAGTCAGAATCCAGCGAGCTCATATCTAGAGTTCCTTAACCGATATCCATCGCGTTGAATATTCATTTCCTTTCTTGTAAAGCGTACGTTGTCTTGCAACTCGAGTTTATACAAATCTTGTACTTCGAAAGTTCTCTAACAGTTACGCGATAATCTTAAGAATTTGACATTTTTATTACGCGCAATATTTCATTGTATTTTCCATTCTCGAACCGCGAAATCCACGAACACTAGAATCTGTGTCACCGAACATTTGCTGTATCCACCACACACACACCCATACCATCTGCGAGCGTTCGGGCCATCGACGAAGGGCCCTTAGTTTTACGACCGTACCTGACACCCAAGCGACTGGGTCAACGCCGAGACGCATCAATGTAAGCGAACACATTTTCACCCTTTCGTCTTCAATTTGTATCTTTAAAATAATAGGATCAACCCATACGGCTGATTCTAATAAATTACGAGACAATCGAACACAAGTGTCACAACCGTTATTTTCAACGATTGGATCATCCACGAAATTCTTTAAAATTATCCTTTCCACCAGCACGTCCCCTTTTTAACCCTCATCCCGTGCTATTGCGCTAGGCGTAAGCAAGAAAGAGGGATACCACACATATATATATGCCCACGTCCCCTCAGGACGTGACATTTGTTCTAGATTCAAAAGTGCACCAGTGGTGCTGCGTGCCGCGGAGCCCTGGAAGCAAAACATGTCCCGGGAAGATAGCTGTGGAACCGCCATTTTGTTTTTTTTTACTGTAAAAAAATTTTATAATAAAGTTTAATGTATGCCCGATAACACCATTAAAAGTTTTTTTTCAAATACCTTCAATTTCGGGAGCAAAAAATTAGTGAAAAAACCTTTTTTTTGGGCCGTTACAGTGGCCTTACTCCTTAAGACCAAAAATACACAAAGGAAACCTTCGGATTACAAGGATGACGAACACGTGAAGCGACACGCACGAAATGCGTGATTATATTCGTAGAGACGTAAATATATATTGACGCGACGATACCGAATTCTAACGACCAGCCAAGGGAGAAAAATGTCCAAACTCTTAAAATATACACTCGCTAGAAGAAAGTCCGCCGATCCAGGAAGTTGACCCGGTCATAAAACTGCGTTGATATTTCCCACGTGGACTCGCGGGCCTCGGTCAACAAGCCCCACCTCGAGCGTGCGTTCTTCCCGCCGACAAGGCCCTTTTTCCTCTCTGTATTTTTCCGCGCTCCAGATAAAGAAGCGCAGCTCCAATTCCTGGAAATAGAGCGACGAGCCTACGTCTTGCTCCCACTCTCTATTTTCGACCAATCAACCGAAGAGACCTATATTTAATGCCTTTTCCACCAATCCAAAAAGAATGCACAACCAAAAGTGCACTTTTCCAGAGTTTTCTTCTCCCACCACCTCAGCATCCCAATTTTTCCTACATCCTGGAAGAAGAAAATCATCAGAGTGTTCCATCATCGTTCGTAGAAGTGTGTTCCATCACCACTCGTGGAGAACAGTCTTCCGACATTTTCCATCGCGTTCAGATCAGTCTTCCAACCGATTCTGTTGCAATCAGATCGTAGTGTCGCAAAATCATCCATCGAATTAACTTCACTTCTTAATCTTGTTCTGACAGAATTCGAAGTGTAGTACCGGTATCATAGAGTTTCGAATATTATACATCTTCGGGTTTTGACCGAAGTGTCGTATTTGTTTAGTCAACTCTCGCGCCCTCGAGTGCGTAAGGTAGTTCGAGTGCTGTTTACTACGCGTATATATATAAATACTCTCAGCACCCCAAAAGTCTGGTGCTGGTGACCGCTTACCGAACGCTAAGCGTGGCATCCGTCAACTAGGCCCTTATCTGCGAGCGATAACCGATATCCTTGCGAGCGAGCGTACCTGCACACGGATACACCCACGAACATAGCGACCAATGTAAGCTACAAATTTCATTTTATGTTAATCCGATTGTTCCCCCGACTTCACAGTTATTTTTATTGTCAATTTTTTGTATAAGTCACTTTATTAATCCAATCACTTATTTGTAATAAACCTTTAGTTAAATTTGTACAAATTTGTCGGATTATTTCTCGATACCAAATCACTGCATGATTTCCTATTTTCAACTCATTCCAAGCACTACCCCTTTTTACCCTCATCCCGTGCTATTGCGCTTGTCGTAGGCAAAAAAGGAGGGAATTAAAAAATGTATGCCCACGTCCCTTCCCGACGTGACAGCCTATACAGAAAATATGTCTCCACGGAATGACGGATCGTTATTTCAATAGATACATTTTTGCATTTATTACTTATCTTTTTATGCGAAAAAAACGCGAAAATTCGATTTTGTTTTTAATTGCCATTTTCCGAAATTTGTACTAAACGAAAAACCCATCCGTCAGTCCATGACCAAAGGATCATAATATGCTTTGAATTTGTGTTTCAGATCAACAAAGGGGGGCAGTGATGTCAGTCGTTTACCTCCCGCGATTTGAGGACCTGATGTCGCGGAGCTGCAACGGCCGCCATTTTCATTAAAAAAAAAAGTTTAACGATCTGTATATCATGAATAAGAGCAAGAAAAAACCGCACTCGAAAAGCTTTACTCGTTTCCTTTAAAAAAAATAAAATGTAAACACCTGAAAGATGGCACTCCAAGGACAAAGTCTCCCTTCATTTCGAGACTCAATTTACCGATCGTGCTACTTACTACTGCACGTCGATTAATTCGTGACTCGATTCCCCGCTTGCATGATAATCCTATCTATTCTCTCATTTTCCTAACTAACGGTCAATTGATCTTGATAAAATATATATCTGTATTTATTTAATTGTATAAATGCCAAGAAGACGAGGTGGTTCTAAGTTTCATCTCCGTCGCGCAATCGCGAGAGCCGCGCTAAAGCCACGGCCAGCATCTCGTGGAAATAATTCGTTTTGATTCAAACAAATCGTCCGTGACGCCATTGAGGAGCATTCGGTGAAAATCGGACCGAAAATCGTGTCGATCGTTCCATTTCGTGCCAAGATCTTCCTCGTCGACCCCCGTGGGTATATCCGTGCAGTGACCCATTCGACCGGCAGCGTTGCTTCAGACGCGTCCACCGTCGATGCATCATCGGTCACCGAGATTTCCACCGTCGACTAATTCTCCCGTCGCCAACGTCGTTTCCGCGCGTTCCACGAGATCGTCACCGCAGTCGGCCAACAGGAACGCTTCTTTATCGGCATACGTATCGGTACATCGATCGGTGGATGCTCGTCGAAAAATCGGAGACCTACTCCCCAGCCGACTGTCGTCGAAATCGTCATTCTACTAGAAATCATCATTACGTCGGTGGGGAGGTCCTTCCGTCGGGAAAGACCTCTCCCAGGGTACCAGAGCATCCGTCGATAATCCCGCTACGCACCGCCGCTCGTAGGGTAAGTCGCATGTTCACGTTACCACTCACAATCTTCGTTTACCGACTGTCCTATCCCCGCGAGTGTTTCTTAGTTATCGATCAAATCGTGGCTCAATCCTCATCCCTGTTGGTCGCATTCCCGACTAAAGGCAGGATCTCGAGGCTGGCGTTCGTTCTGTAAAACAAAGTAAAATTTGCATTAATTAACGTAAGCTCAGTCTCGCAACCGAAATCGCGTATTCCACTTTTGACAATATACATTTTTTTAATCCAATATACATTTCCGAACGTAACACGAGATGTCTGGCGACGCCGCGAGTACGATGGGAGGAGCCTTGTTATATAACAAAGATATAATCAGTGCTCCCAACAGGTCTCGGAGCCTCAATCGGATTTTTCTGATATTACTGCCCCGAATCCGTCGACGATTTCATCATATTTCATTTCATCAGATAGGGTCGAGAAGTACATGATCCTGCGAAAACGACGGGAGGAGCAATATATTTTTAATAAAGATACATTCGTCGCTCGCAAAGGATCTCGGAGGCTCCAACGGAATTTCCTGATATTACCGCCCCGTATCCGTCACCAATTTTATCTTGTCTGTAACCGAAATCGGCCGAGAAGACTGACAATGCTGCGAAAACGACGGTAGGAGCAGTGTTTATTTAACAACGACAAAATCGGTGCTCGCATCGGATCTCAGAGCCTCAATCGGAGTTTCCTAATATAACTGCACCGAATTCGTCTCCGATTTTTTCGTATTTCCCGTCAGATTGGGTCGAAAAGTCTGACGATACTGCGAGAACGACGGAGGGATCATTTTTTAATTATCAAAGGTAAAATCGGCACTCACAACGGTTTTCGGAGCCGCAATCGGAAATTCTTGATATTACTGCCCTGAATTCGTCTCCGATTCTGTCGTATTTCAAGCCAGCGTGTCGAGCATTCTGATGAGGCTGCGAGAACGACGGTAGTAGCATTCTTTAATTAACAACGATAAAATCGCTGCTCACATCGGTTTTCCTAGCCTCAATCGGACTTTCCTGATATTTCTGCCCCGAATCCGTATTCGAGTTTACCTTAGTTCCGGCCAGATTAGGTTGAGAAGTCTGACGATGCTGCGAGTACGACGGTAGGAGCATTGTATATTTGACAAAGATATAATCGGTGCCTCTTAACGGGTCTCGAAGCCTCAATCGGATTATTCTGATATTACCTCCCCGAATCCGTCGACGATTTCATCATGTTTTCCGGTCAGATAGGGTTGAGAAGTCTGACGATGCTGCGAGAACGACGATTTTATGTTATTCAATAAAGATCGTTGCTCGCAACGGTTCTCGGAGGCTCAAACGGACGGTCCCGATATTACTGCCCCGAATCCGTCTCCGATTTTATCTTATTTCCGCTCAAATTGGGTCGAGAAGTCTGACGATGGTGCGAGTACGACGGAAGGAGCCTTGTTATTTAACAAAGATCGAATCGGTGCTCTCAACGGGTCTCGGAGCCTCAATCGGATCTTTCTCATATTACTGCCCTGAATCCGTCGACGATTTTGTCATTTTCCGACGGAAACGCATTCGGGGCCGAAATATCAGGAAAGTCCGATTGAGGCTAGAAAAACCGATGCGAGCAGCGCTTTTATCATTGTTAATTAACGGACAACACCACCGTGACGGCTTCAAAGAATCGATTTTTTGAAAACCATCTAGAAAAATCTCAAATACATTTAAGATTAAGATGCCGCTGGACCCAGGTCGAAAAAATAATTATTTTCGGAGATATTGAATATTTTGTGGAGCGGTGCAGCGCTCCGTGACACTCGGGGTCCCGCGCAGCTGCGCGCCTCAGGGTCGGCAGGTATATCGAATAGCGATCCATACGACGGTTTCGAGATAAAAAAAAAGAGTGCATTCATCATGTCCAAAAACGTATGGGGACGCGCCTCCGCGAAATCGTGAAAAAACAAAAAGGATTGTCTGGCAGAGGAAAGCTCACCGGAAAATTGATTGACGATTTGGGCACATATTACGGCGTGGCTATTCGGAGGAACAGCGATGATGTTGAAAAAATGAGGAAGGCAATTTGGGCAACTATCAAACATAAAATATCCACATATAGTGAGCCACAGCATGACGATATCCCAGAGGAATGCGAGTCGTGGTGTTCGTGGCAGCGAGCGGTCGCAAGCGGTAATATTTCTAAATATCGCCGTAAACCGCCTCTTCCTGAGGAAGTATTGGAGGCAATTACGCCGGTTTTCGGAAATTTGAGCAGAGACCATTTGCTGCAGTGTTGTTTGGGCGGCTTCACGCAAAACAACAAAGAAAGCTACAACAAATCAATTTGGGCAATAGCCCCCAAGTGTCAGTCCGGGAGCAAAAAAATCGTCGATATTGCAGCTGATATCGCGGTATTATTATTCAATGATGGCCTGAGAAGCCTCATGAAAGTTTTGGAGACGTTGGGGATAACTATTGGCCCAAATTGTTTCAATTTTTGCGTTGAAACCGACGCAGCGCGGATCGAGCTGGCGGAGCGCTCGCTCACAGACGCTGCAAAAGAGGCAAGAAGAACGTCTACAAGTTCGAGAAAAGATGCTAGGGACAATGATTTGCTTCTTGAAGGCCAGCTATATGGTGCCGGCATCGCTGATTAAAGGTATAAAATTTTTTTTCCAATTTATCGCATAAATTAACAAACCTAAAACTTTGAACGCGTTTTTCTCAAAACCACTTTTTTGAGTGCGGCACGCAGCAGAACTCGAGCAATTTTTAACCGATCGACTTCAAATTTGGACTGCATCAATAAAACTAGATTATCTAAAGAAGTACATAGGATTCTTTCGATATCTCAATAATAAAAAAAGTTATAGCCTATTTTCGACGAGAAATTTTGTTCGAAAATCGTCCTTTGATTTCAAAAGCGTGCCTATTTTTTAAAAGTCAATATTTTTTCAAATCCCTATGTACTTCTCTTCAAAATATTATATTATTAACGAAAACACTCGGTATTTTTTTCAGATCGACTTTGAAGAGAGTTCTGCTGCGTGCCGCGAACCACTGCAGAGGCCACCGTACCTGACGCGGGAGCTTCCCCCGCGTCACCATGGGGCGTGAAAAATTTGAAAGTTTTTTTTTATGTATCTTCAATAAACAACGAACAAAACAAAAAAAATTTCGAATATCTCTTTTTTTTCCCACAAAAAAAAATTCTTGAAAAATGGCAAAAAACAGCGGGTCACAGTGGTGTTGTCCATTAAACAATGCTGCTACCGTCGTTCTCGCTACATCATTACACTGGTCGACCCAAGCTGGCTGGAAATAAGACAAAATCGGAGACGAATTCGGTGCAGTTATATAGGGAAAATCCGATTGAGGCTCTGAGAACCGTTGCGAGCACCTATTTCATCGTTGTTAAATATACATTGCTGCTTCCGTCGTTTGCGCAGGATCATAGACTTCTCGACCCTATCTGACCGGAAAATATGATGAAATAGGCGACGGATTCGGGGAGGTAATATCAGAAAAATCCGATTGAGGCTCCGAGAACCGTTAGGAGCACCGATTATATCTTTGTCAAATATACAATGCGTCTACCTTTATCCTCGCAGCATCGTCAGACTTCTCGACCAAATCTGGTCAGGAATAAGATTAAAATCGGCGATGGATACGGGGCGGGAATATCAGGTAATTCCGTTGGAGGCTCCGAGAACCTTTGCGAGCACCTATTTCATCGTTGTTAAATGTACATTGCTGCTGCGGTCGTTTGCGCAGGATCATAGACTTCTCGACCCTATCTGACCTGAAAATATGATGAAATTGTCGACGGATTCGGGGAGGTAATATCAGAAAAATCCGATTGAGACTCCGAGAACCCTTAGGAGCACGGATTATATATTTGTCCAATATACAGGGTGCGCCAGAGAAACTTACTTATTTGAAAGATCAATGAAAACAAAAGTACTTCAATTATTGTTTAAAATTTTTTTTTATTTGAGAATACAATATCCCAATTTTTTTTTCATGTAGTCTTGAAAATTACATCGGATAAATGGCGACCCCCATTGCGCATACACTGATGAAGTCGATTTTTGAAATTCGTATCTACTCTTTGCAGCATATCAATCGGTATGTTGGCAATGGCGTCGCGAATGTTGTTCTTGAGGTGTGCTATGGTCCGTGGTCGATCGACATAAACCAGAGATTTCAAATAACCCCATAAAAAGAAATCGCATGGAGTCAAATCTGGAGAGCGTGCCGGCCATTGGAGATCGCCTCTGAGAGAGATGAGGCGGTCGGGGAAATGTTGTCGCAACAAATTGACGAAGACCCACCAACAAATTGACTCCATGCGATTTCTTTTTATGGGGTTACTTGAAATCTCTGGTTTATGTCGATCGACCACGGACCATAGCACACCTCAAGAACAACATTCGCGACGCCATTGCCAACATACCGATTGATATGCTGCAAAGAGTGGATACGAATTTCAAAAATCGACTTCATCAGTGTATGCGCAATGGGGGTCGCCATTTATCCGATGTCATGTTCAAGACTACATGAAAAAAAATTGGGATATTGTATTCTCAAATAAAAAAAAATTTAAAACAATAATTGAAGTACTTTTGTTTTTATTGACCTTTCAAATAAGTAAGTTTTTCTGGCGCACCCTGTACAATGCGCCTACCGTTGTCCTCGCAGCATCGTCAGACTTCTCGACCTAATCTGGCCGGAACTAAGGTAAACTCGAATACGGATTCGGGACAGGAATAGCAGGAAAGTCCGATTGAGGCTAGGAAAACCGATGTGAGCAGCGATTTTATCGTTGTTAATTAAACAATGCTACTACCGTCGTTCTCGCAGCATCATCAGACTGCTCGACACAAGCTGGCTGGAAATAAGACAGAATCGGAGATGAAGTCGGGGCAGTAATATCAAGAATGTCCGACTGCGGCTCCGAAAACCGTTGTGAGCACCGATTTTACCGTTGTCAGTTAAACAATTATCCTTTCGTCGTTCTCGCAGGATCGTCAGACTTTTCGACCCAATCTTGCGGGAAATGCGAAAAAATCGGAGACGAATTCGGTGCAGTTATATCAGAAAATTCCGTTAAAGGCTCCGAGAACCTTTACGAGCACCGACTTTATCTTTGTTCAATATATATTGCTCCTTCCGTCGTTTTCGCAGGATCATGTACTTCTTGACCCTATCTGACCGGAAAATATGATGAAATCGTCAACGGATTCGAGGCAGTAATATCAGAAAAATCAGATTGAGGCTCCGAGACTCATTGGGAGCACCGATTATATCTTTGTTAAATAACAAGGCGTTTCCCGTCATACTCGCAGCATCGTCAGACTTCTCGACCCAATCTGAGCGGAAATAAGATAAAATCGGAGATGGATTCGGGGCAGTAATATCGGGCCGTCCATTCGACCCTCCGAAAACCGTTGCGAGCAATGAATTTATCTTTATTGAATAACATAAATTCGTCGTTCTCGCAGCATCGTCAGACTTCCCGACCCAATCTGACCGGAAATAAGACAACATCGGAGACGGATTCAGGGCAGAAATAACAGCAGTGGCGGATTGAAGTTGCGAGATCCGTTGCGAGCACTGATGTTATCTTTGTCCAATAATCAGTGCATGTCCCGTCGTTATCGCACCGTCGTCAGATTTCTCGACGCAAACTGGCCGTCAATATGATATAATCAGATACCCGATGGGGGCAGTAATATCATGAATGTCCGATAGAGGCTCCGAATACAGTTGTGAGCACCAATTTAATTGTCGTTACCTAAACAATGTTCCTACCGTCCTTCTCGCCAGATCATCAGACGTCGCGACTCTATCTGACCGGAAATATAATGAAATCGAAGACGGATTCAGGGCAGAAATATTAAGAATGTCCGAATGTGGCTCCGAAACCCGGTGCGAGCATCGATTTTACCTTTGTTAACGAAGCAATTTTCCTTCCGTCGTTCTCGCAGCATCGTCTGACTGTTCGACCCAATCTGACCGGAATTGAGATAAAATGGGAGAGGGATTCGGAGCAGTATTATCAGGAACGTCCGTTTAAGGCTCCGAGAACCGTTGCGAGCACCGACTTTATCTTTGTTAACCAAGCAATGCTTCTACCGGCATTCTCGCTGCATCGTCGCACTTCTCCACTCAATCTTACCGGAAATCAGATAAACTCAAAGACGAATTCGGGCGGTAGTATCAGGGAAGGCCGATTGAGGCTCCGAGAACCGTTGCGAGCACCGATTTTATCTTTGTTAAATAAACAATGTTCCTTCCGTCGTTCTCCCAGCATAGTCAAACTTCTCGACCCGATCGGACCGGAAAAAAGATGAAATCGGACACGGATTCGGGGCCGTCGTTACGTCCTAGCACTCTCGCCCTCCAAATATTCATATCTGGTACGAATTGTATTAAGTATTAAGATTTTTTCCTCGCGCTAAACGCGCTCATTTATGTTTTTCTTGGGGTACATATTAATCAGAGCGACCCATATATGGTCGATTTCACTCAAAATCCCTGGTATGTAAAATATTCATAAATATATCTTTAAATTTAGCATGCGTATATCTACGCGTATATCTCTTTAGGGACAAACAGTTCCCGTAATAACCTTACCGCTAAGCTTACCCGAAGCTTCAGGGACGAGCACATGGGTGCTCGGATTAACTTAACAAATAGCCTCATATACACGTACATATCTATTTGCCGGTACACTTCTGGGACACGCACATGGGTCCCCGGAGTACCATACCATAATGTCTCATATATACTATAATATAGGCTGAGAATTATTCATTTTTCCTTTCCCACTGTCGGACTCCTTCTTCTGATTTTATCACCTCCATCTCCTTTATCGACATTCTGACGAAATCTCTAACACATATATTAGAAGATTCCTGACATTCCTCCCGCGTACCTTTTTTATTACCACCGCCCGAATGCAGCTGCATTCGTAGTATCGTCGGCCCTTCACCAAATCCGTGACTTCCACCCACCCGCGGTCCCGAATTCAATAGGCAAACACTGGTTTTCTGAATTCTCAGAAAACCATCTTCTAGCCCTATCGCTTGGGAAAAACGCCGAAGAACGCCTCAAGCGTCACGTAGGCCCTTCCTCCAACTATTTTCAATTTCCCACGCTCCAGCCCTATAAGTTGCCTCCGTTCTAGGCTAAGTGGTCAGTAAGTTTCCATATTCTGTACGACACCGAATCTCTGTCCGTCAGTCATTTGAATAAACGTGTCTCGAGTAGCTCAAAACTGTGTTTACCGAGATGTTCCCCCCTGCGACCGAGTTCTGGAGCGAGTCAGTCACTCCTTTCCTCATAAAAATCACAAAATTGTCCATCCGCGACATCACAATTGGTGCTAAGTGCGGGGTGTGCTGACTATCAACGCTGGAAACATCGGACCGATCGACGACCCTCCGAGTCTACGAAGGACTCACGTTTGGAACTGGATCCACAAAAGGAATCGGTGAGTAAAGACTCATTTACTCGTTACCGCGAGCCACAAATTATCAACACCGATTCCGAAACTGACTCAGTGGATCAGACCAAAATGTCACTATCTAACGTGAACGCGGCTATCAAAACAGCGTTCGGTCGAATAAAAGACTTGGACTCACAAGGCGAAATAGAAGATAACGCTTCGCATATAACGCATGCATTACCGGAAGACTCTGTTGAAGAGCTAAGACCAAAAGAAGCTCTAGAACTAATCCGTGAATTCGATGGCAAATTCTTGGGCGTTGAAACCTTTATTACGTCGATTGAAGATGTTAGACCACAAGTGAGTCGATCAGATTATCTCCGCCGATTAATAATAACGAAAAATATAATCGGAGACGCGGCAAGAGAAATTCAAGAATATATGAAACAAATACGTACGAACAACTTTACGAGTATTTACGGATCCTTTTTGGAAATTTGCAACCAGTTAGCGTTTGGAGAGACAAAAGATCACGAATGTACCAACAGAAAAATGAAAGTGTTTCAAAATTTACAAATAGATTTCTAGAAGTACAGAATAAACTTCTCTCCGTGTTAGCCAATTTAACCCCAGATGGAACACAAAGACGATTCATTGTGGAGTACGAACGCCAACAAGGGCTTGACCAATACCTGTTGGGATTGAAGAAGGAAATATCGACTGAGATACGGGCTCAAAAACCGGAGAATATTCGAATGGCAATAGCTCGAGCTCAAGCCGCGGAGGCATACGATTATACTAGGAAAATGATGACACGCAACCTAAACATTAGCGAACAAAATACGGGTAGCTCAGAAGCCCGAAAACCATCCGATCATAAATCGTTCGGAACTCCCGCGCCGGCACCGTTCTCTACGTTAGTATGCCGATATTGCAACCGCATGGGTCACTCCGAGCGTGATTGTCGTAAAAAAGCCTACGACCTACAAAACCCCAACAAAAACGGACCACAACAACAGTTTTTTTCAAAACGGACAGTCGCGCAATCATCGACCAATGCAAACAACAGTCAATCACATACCAGAGGAGAAAGAAATTATCACGACACAAGAAATATCCCCCGAGTCAACGCCATCGGATCCGCTAAACGAGTGGTCAAACTTCACACACGAACAGCCAGCAGAATAGGCAGTTTTCTCCTCGAAACCGGTTCAGCAATCAATTTAATAAGAATCAGCATGTTGACAAAAGGGTCGCAGATCAATCGAACCATTAAGGGGGGATTGTCTTTTTTTTCGCAAAACTTACCGCTTTTTGGGAATTTTTTTGTGAAGAAAGTATACAACAGAAAACTTGTGAAACTTAGCGTACAGTTTTATTGATCTGTTTACTACATACAAAAAATTTTTAAACAATTTCATAAAAAAATCCGCCTCCCACCCCCCTCGACGCGCGATGGTCCTTTTTTGATGGTGTGCACGATTACAGCCTTCACGTTCATCCTGCAACAAAAACCCAAAAAGCATTTTACTTTAGACACATATAGCTATCGTTCGATGAAGGGAAAAAAAACTGACGATTTGGTGACGTTTTGAACTTGAAGTATGGATTTTTCGAAAAAAATTGATCGATTTTTTGTTATAAATAAAAAACTATTAAACGTATTACTTTTTTGCTTCATCAAACGATAAAAGGATGTCAGCTGAGCATTCTGTCCAAATTTGAAGGCAATCGGTTGAATAGTTTTTGAGAAATCGTGCACACCAGTTGTGAAAAAGCTGTTTTGAGAAAAACGTGATTAAACTTGTGAGTACAGTTTATGGGACATATCGAGTACTTACAGTATTTTTAATCTAATCTGCTATGCCAGGGCCATACAGGATGCCTTCCTCGGCTTCGAACAACTCATTCAGTGAAGCAGTTTCCCTTCTGCGTCTTGTTCGAGCCTCTTTCGTTGCTTCGAGGCTGCGTCTCGTTGACCTCTCTATCCGCTGCTTATCTCGCGCATCGACGAATATTGATGCTTGCTGGCCAACGACGATTCCAATCGTCGTCATTGTTTTAAGGACTGCTGTAAAGCCTTCGTTAAAAATCCCTGCGGCCAAATAAGCCGCAATGTCGATCGCTATCGCGCCACAGTGAAGGTGTTTAGGTGCGAATCGCCAAACGGTTGCGTTGAAGCTTTCGTTGTTTTGAGTATCGCCACCTAAACACCTTTCCAGCAAGTCTCTCGATGACAAATCAATGTAAATCGGCTTAATAGCATTCGCGACGTCTTCATGCAGTGGAGCTTCGTGATCAAATTCGTCCAGAGTTTTTTCGGCTTCGGCAATGCGCCATTTGCACCAGCTTTGTGACCCCGCGGGACAGTACATATGCTGAGGATTTTCATTCTTCGAGATCTTGTGGTAGAACGTTGCCCACACAGCATTGTACATCTCATCAACAGAGTCTGGATGTCTTCTGATAGCCAAACCGTGGAATATTGTTAATTCTTTTATCAATTTATCGGTTAATTTTCCTTTTCCTCCAAGTTTTCTCGTTTTTTTCACATTTCTCAGTCGCGAGCCCATACGCTTCTCAACGTGCCCGACGCATTCCTTTTTCTTCACGATCAAATCATCGCCGTAAGGTTTGTCTTCCAACAAGGCTTTGAATGTTTTCGTGTCGCCATCGCCGATGTATTTCGCGTACCGTACTTCATGCATTTCCCAAGATCGTCGGAACATGTCTTTGATCGCGTCAACTTCCATCTTTCCAGCTGACCCATCGTGATTTGCCGTACATTCACTGCTGTGTTCTTCGAACCAATCGTCGTATTCTTCGGTACCGGATTTTGATTGCCACCATTTACAAGCGTGACAGTAAGACGATTTCACGACAAGGTCAACCACTTTGCTTGAATATTTACCGATGAGTGTCGTGATTCCAAACAAGGAACTATATCCTCGCTTTTTCCATGTTCCGTCTCCCGACACAGAAATATCTGTCTTTGGATTTCCATGCTCAGCATTCTTCGCTTTCTCTGCTTAAACTGCCTTTTTCGCACACAGCTCCCATACAGCTTTGGCTCCACTGTAAATGTTCTCCAAGGAGGCATAGTATAAGGTTGTGCTGAAACCTTGGGATATATCCATCAAGCCACAAAATAAATTTATACCCTCTCTGCCTACTCCCAATAGTCTCGTCACAAAAACCATTCTCCGGTTGATCTCACACGATTTGTCATCGACGAGAGGACAGGAATTAATATATTGCACACGACACTTGCACTGCACAACTATTTTAAAACCCAAGCCGCGAGAACTGGATTCGCCAAATTTGATCGGTCCTTTGCATTCCTGACATATTACGAGTGGCGAGATTGCAGAGAAAACCGATAGAAACGCGATAATGCGATATCCATGACCCGGGTCCGTAATTATTTCTTTGTCTTCCGCTGTCGACAGTTTCTGGGCCGACGTACTTGCAAACGCCGTTTCCGTTTCTCGGGTGTGAATATTCCCAACAAATTTCCTTTTTTTCGGTCTAGCAGCACGACTATGAGTATCACTTCCCTGTTTTCGATCCATGATATATACGTCTGTTACCAGTAAACTCTCGTTCGAGACTGAGCGACTCTCCACCGAATATTTCGATCTCGCACGACCGTTAAGACTCGTCCTTCATTGAATTAAATGCCTATTGTATGCTGTCCCGTTATATTTATGGTCCGCCGAGCAACAGATTCGGGCAACTGCCGGGCGCGCCGACCCCTGCCGTGTGACAACGAGCGCGCGGCCACCGCGAGTCGACACACACGTATAAAATCGCTTATAACTTTGCCATTTTTGGGAATGTTAATTTGAAATTTTGCACACATAGTCTCAACACTCTGAAAAATATGAAACAGCGGTCAGCGAAAAATCGATTTTTTTGTCGAAAAAAAAAGAAAATCCCCCCTTAAGACACCGTTTTCCATGGGAAATGAACAACACGAGTCGTTATTTGCTGCTAGGCAAGAATTTCAAGGAAAGACTCACATTTTTCACGTTATTCCCAATGATTTCCCCTTCGACGAGGACAGGTTAATCGGCATTCCATTCATGGAAAAGTACCAAACGAACATCGGTATCGGAAGAGAAAACTATTTAATGTTCGACGATCAACGATTTGAATTCGAGAAAGTTTCTGTCACCATCCCACCACGAACCATCTATTTTATTACGGTTCGTACGAATATTGAAAATGGGACAGCCGACACGGACGAGAACAATCCATGAGCAATAGTGCCTTGCATCTTCGAAGCCAAGGATTACGAGGCCCGAGTACCATTTTTGAATGACTCGGAAGAACCGATCACAGTTACGATTGACCAGCTACAGGGCATTCCTTTTAAGGAAACGGCCTGTTCGCTTAAGGAGGAGTGCCAAGATGCACCAAAGGATGTAGCTCGTGTCAACGCTATAGAAATTACGAATTCCGCCGAACGTATTCACACATTGAAAGAAAACGTTCGACTCGAGCATGTTCCACCAGACAAGCGGAAAAGGTTTGGGACATTATTTCCGATTTTCCGGATGTTTTTGCCCTGCCTGGAGACCCACTGCCAGGTACGAAGACAGTATCGCATCGAATCATTACGTGCGACGACACACCTGTGAACACGAAGCAGTACAGGTATCCACACGTTCACAAGGCAGAGATCGACCGGCAGGTAAACGAGATGCTAGAAAAGCAGTTAATCGAGCCGAGTGACTCGTCGTACAATTCTCCAGTTTGGGTTGTACCAAAGAAATCGGATGCGTCGGGAAAACAAAAATGGAGGATCGTGATCGATTTTCGCAAATTGAACGTTAAAACTACTCACGATGCCTGTCCTCTCCCATGTATCGACGAAATATTAGATCAATTAGGCCGAGCAAAACATTTCTCCGCTTTTGATCTAGCCTCGGGATTCCACCAAATCCCAATGGACGAGCGTGATAAACAAAAAACAGCGTTTTCTACGCCATCAGGTCAGTACCATTATAACAGGATGCCGTGTGGACTTAAGAACGCACCTGCAACATTTCACCGCATGATGAACAATGCGCTGAGAGGATTAATTGGAAATAGCTGCTTCGTCTATCTCGATGACATTATAATTTAGGGGCAAACGCTTGAAGAGCATAACAAGAAACTTATTGACGTGTTAACCCGCCTTCGCGAATCAGACTTAAAATTACAGCCGGACAAATGTGAATTCCTACGGCCAGAATTGGAATTTATAGGACACGTAATTTCAGAAGGAGTGAAACCAAATCCGAAGAAAACTGAAGCGGTACAGAATTTTTCCAAGCCAAAGGATCAATAACAAATTAAACAATTTTTGGGACTCGCTGGATATTACCGAACATTTATAAAGGATTTCAGCAAAATAGCGAAACCACTTACCATCCTCTTGAAGAAGGAAACAACATGGTCTTGGACCGACAAACAAGAACAATCATTGAACTTATTACGAACAGGGCTGACGACATCTCCCGTCCTTCGGTATCCTGACTTCACGGAATCTTTCGTGCTCACTACCGACGCGAGTAACCACGCCATAGGTGCAGTGTTATCGCAGGGACCCATCTTCAATGATCGTCCCATCGCCTACGCATCACGCACCCTTAATAAAGCCGAACAACGATACTCGACGACGGAAAAAGAGATATTGGCAATAGTCTGGGCTGTCAAACACTTCCGACAATATTTGTTCGGAAAGAAATTCCAAATCGTTACGGATCACAAGCCGCTGATTTGGATTCTTAAAACTTCGAACCCTCCAACGAATAGTCGCCTAATGAGACTCCGTTTAAAACTCGAGGAATATGAGTATGAAGCCGTTTATCAAAAAGGAACGTTGAATACAAACGCTGACGCCCTATCACGAATATATCCCGTAACTACTCGACAAGGAGAACGCAACGGTACCCTAAATGAGGAGTCGAACATCAAGAAGCGTCAGATATCATCGAAAAAGAAAGAATCACCGCAGCGGAAAGGAATAATTATCAAGAAGAGACGGAAAATGAAAATTTTCCCTTTTTCATCGAATTCGAACTATCGAAGGAAATACCAGTGATTCCTGAAATTATTGAGGAGACACCACCCAGGAACACACCGAGGATCAAGATTACAGATCAACCTGAAAACAGTGAAGATGAACTGCACCTTGATTTCTCAGCTGATGAAATCGAATGGTATAACGTATTAGCTGAGAAACTGTCAGCGACCAAAGAACCTACCAAAATTTATTTAGGTTGCAAACACCTGAGCGAAAATCCACTTACAAAAATGAAAATTAAGCAGATGAGCTCATTTATTTGGACAAAGAGATCAGAACGACCGTTCCTCTACCTCTACGACACGGAACTCTACGAGCCAGGCACAGAAGAAGAACGGATAGACATCATATAACAATATCACGGGACAAGCGCCACAGGTCATGTCGGAGTAGCGAAGACCCTCGATTGGGTGAAGGCCGTTGCTACCTGGCTCAACCTGCAAAGAGACATCGAAGATTATATCCGTAGATGCGACACGTGCCAGCGGGTCAAACTTGTGCGAACACAATCGCGAGCAGAAGCAATAATTACCGACACACCGGAGAAACCCAATGAAAAAACTGCATTGGACCTTGTGGGTCCACTACCTGAAACGTACGAGGGTCACAAGTACATCCTCTCTGTACAAGACCAACTCACAAAGTACATTACATTGATTCCATTAAAATCACAGGATGCTTAATCAACAGTAACGGCACTGGTTGACAACTTTATCTACATTCACGGAGCTCCAAAAATCATTTTAACTGACGGTGGACGAAATTTTATTAGCCAGACTTTCAAACATCTGGAAAAACTCTTCAAGATCTCACATATGACAACGACAACGATTCATCCTCAAAGCAACGGAAGCCTTGAACGAGCGCACGGACCTATTAAAGAACAAATCAAGGCACTGATATACGATAAGCAGGAAGATTGGGATAAAAAAATAAAGTTTGTTTCGATGGCTTATAATACAGCGAAACATGAAGGAACAGGACTAACTCCATTCAAAATGCAATTCGGAAGGAAACCCAATATCCCAAATAATCTGCCAGTTCAAAAGACCAACGTGACAATTGATCAGTACTTTGAGGGACTACGCGCTGATCATGAACGCACCGTGAAAAGAGGACACGATAATCTAATTGCCGCTAAAGACCGTTATAAGGCCGTCCAGGACGCTCACGTTCATCGTTCTGTACCCATCTTTGCAAAAGGCGACGAAGTCCTCGTGGCTCAGGAGAGAGATGAGACACCCCTTGCCCCGAAGTGGGAAGGGCCAGCAGTCATCTTAGAACAAACGTCGGACGTAAACTACGAGATAATGCTGAACAACAGAAGAAAACTTATAGATGTTAATAAATTAAAACCTTATCATAGAAACTAATAAAAAATTCTGTGCAGGCATGTCGTGGCGGTTACCTCTCCTCCTTTCCGTAACTGCGTTACAACCATTGAACTAAGGGTGGAACCACTCGAAGGCGCAAATTACATGGAAAACCTAGGAAACGCCGTGATCTACCACCAAACCTGGACAGTATTCAACTACGTCGACCTCGCCGAAATAAATTTACACCGGCACGAACTGGTGCAAGCTACGCTGGGCTTGGCATCAGTTTGCAATGGAGCCAACGAAAAGAAGAATTGCTCGGAACTTGCATCAATCGAAATCCTTCAGCAGAGGTTAAATAGAATAGTTGCTAGGAGATCTAGATTAATGAAAATAATTGATTATAAACCCCGGTACAAACGAGGCGTATTTAACTCTATTGGCAACATAAGTAAAATCTTATTTGGGACTTGAGGAAATTCCGATGCCGAATATTATAATGATGAGATCGATAAACTTCACGCTGATAATAAGAAAATTCGTACCCTAATTCGAAATCAAACAGCAATAGTTAAGGGCATGGCATCTACACTTTTGAAAGCCATAGAAGAATTGCGCACTGAAAATAAACGATTGTTTAAGTCCTATGCAAAAGTCAATTTTGCAGCAACTGATAATGCTAGAGATATTAAGATTATCGCACAAGTGACCCTTCTAGAGACTCTTATAGACGCATACAGTGAATGCATTAATAATGTCTTAAATGCAGTAAACGATGGAAAACAAGGGATAATCCACCCTCAAATCCTTAATCCTGCCGACTTAATCGAAGCTCTAAAAACTATTCGGGAGCAAACAGCGACAAGTAATACTCCACCTGTACCTCTAGAAGAGTCTGCTTTTGCGGCAATTATAGGAATTCGCGACGTAAGAGTTATGTTGAAAGATAATCGTTTCACGTACATGATTAAGGTGCCAGTAATAGAAAACAGTTTGCTTGATGTGTTCCGTATTATTCCTATCCCCAAGCGGAAGGGAATCTCAAGTACATTTTTCTACGTGAACCCTCCTGATACATTAATAATGACCAATGCGGCCAGAACAATATTTACTCCGAGCACAGAAGAATACTTCGATCACTGTAAAGAAGTAGGACCACGACGCCTGTGCAAACGTAAAAACCCTGACTATTTTGTACACGATTCCAATAGTTGCGAAGCAGTGATCATTCAAAAGCCGATAGACATATCTGACTCGGAATGTCAAATACTCTACATAAATCTGGTTAAATCTTTGTGGATTCAATTGAAATCAGGAAATTCGTGGATCGTGACGTCCCCGCATGACGAGACGCTTTATGTGAGATGTGATGACCATAAAACACACCAGTCATTACTACGCGGTACCAACAAAATAACCATCACAGGCGACTGCGTTGGGCATACTGAACACATCTTTATAAGACCAAGTTATGATAAAAGGATTACACAAACTACTGACATTCTTCTCAACAAGACTCTCAAAGTTCCGAATCTCGAAGAAGTGCTTCGAAATCATTCAGTTTCTTTGGACGACATTCAGCTAACAACGTTAGGACGACCTACACACGTTGACATTACTCAACTCAAAACTCTTGGACCGACGTGAGACGAGATCTCAGAAGAGGCACAGAAAATCGATCAACGTAAACGGACGAAGACATTTTTCGAATCTACTTACGATGGTATCAGGTATCTCGGGTACAGTTGTACCGCCGTTGTCTTCTTATATGTTGTGTTTAGCTGCCGATTAAGTGGTTGTTTATCCAGTATATTCACCAAACTATTTAAAGCAACCTTTTCCCCTTGTATCAATGTGTACAATAATTGTTTTCATCAAAAGACCGAAAATGTAGATTACCGTGTAAACTACGACGGAGAAGAATGTTCCATGCTAGAAATCGCCGGACATCGTAATGTACAAAATACTGCGAAACAAGTGGGTCGCCGTCGTTCCCCTAGCCTAGAAGCTTGAACACAATTAATTTTTTTTTGTATGAATTTTCTTAAATTAGGGGGGAGGTGTAATATAGGCTGAGCATATTTCCTTTTTCCTTTCCCACGGTCAAAGTCCGTCTTCTAATTTTATCACCTCCGTCTTCACCGACATTCCGACGAAAACTCATACAAATATTAGAAGAGTCCTGACATTCCTCCCGCGTACCTTTTTTATTACCACCGCCCGAATGCAGCTGCATTCGTAGTATCGTCGGCCCTTCACCAGATCCGTGACTTCCACCCACCCGCGGTCCCAAATTCAATAGTCAAACACTGGTTTTCTGAATTCTCAGAAAACCATCTTCTAGCTCTATCGCTTGGGAAAAACGCCGAAGAACGCCTCAAGCGTCACGTAGACCCTTCCTCCCACTACTTTCAATTTCCCACGCTCGAGCCCTATAAGTTGCCTCCGTTCTAGGCTAAGTGGTCAGTAAGTCTCCATATTCTGTACGACTCCGAATCTCTGTCCAACAGTCATTTGAATAAACGTGTCTCGAGTAGCTCAAATCTGTGTTCACCGAGTTGTTCCGCCCTACCACCGAGTTCTGGAGCGAGTCAGTTACTCCTTTCCTCATAAAAATCACAAAATTGTCCATCCGCGACATCACAATACATACATATACACGCACCTGCATGCTTCAGGGACATATATGAGAGTCCCTGGAGTACTTCCTATAATAATTCCGTATGTCTATTTCCATACATGCTATAGGGACATATGTCCTCCAACTAACTTCAATGAATATATATATATATGTATACATACTCTAGGACCTCAGAGTCCTCATGTACCATTTGTATACTCATATGCATACTTCGAAGGCATTAGTCCTCGGAATAACTTTAAGGGGGGATTGTCTTTTTTTTCGCAAAATTTACCGCTTTTTGGGAATTTTTTGTGAAGAAAGTATACAACGGAAAACTTGTGAAACTTGGCATATAGTTTTATTGATCTGTTTACTACATACAAAAAATTTTTTAAACTATTTCATAAAAAAATCCGCCTGCCGCCCCCCTCGACGCGCGATGGTCCTTTTTTGATGGTGTGCAGGATTACAGCCTTCACGTTCATCCTGCAACAAAAACCCAAAAAGCATTTTGCTTTAGACACATATAGCTATCGTTCGATGAAGGGAAAAAAAAATTGACGATTTGGTGACGTTTTGAACTTGAAGTATCGATTTTTCGAAAAAAATTGATCGATTTTTTGTTATAAATAAAAAACTATCAAACGTATTGCATTTTTGCTTCATCAAACGATAGCTATATGTGTCTAAAGTAAAATGCTTTTTGGGTTATTGTTGCAGGATGAACGTGAAGGCTGTAATCGTGCACACCATTAAAAAAGGACCATCGCGCGTCGAGGGGGGTGGGAGGCGGATTTTTTGATGAATTTGTTTAAAAATTTTTTTGTATGTAGTAAACAGATCAATAAAACTATATGCCAAGTTTCACAAGTTTTCCGATGTATACTTTCTTCACAAAAAAATTCCCAAAAAACGATAAATTTTGCGAATAAAAAGACAATCCCCCCTTTACGAATATCTATGCATATATATATATATATTGTGACGTGACGTCACAAATGTACAGTTGAGAAAGAGCTCGCGTGACCACGAAGGGGCTCAATCTCCGCCGCGCCCTTCCCGAAATTACTAGCGATGTTAGTATTATGATAGTTTTAAGTTTTTATTATATAGAGTCCGCGACATTCCCTCCTCATACCCCTTTTCTTTTCGACGTCCCCCGAGAGTCTACCACGGACTGGCGTGTAAGGCCACGCCGGTGCGGGCTCACCGAACACGGAACAGCGCCATCACTCGGCCTTGCGGGACAACAGGCTCGCCTTCCGAGGCCTCTCATCGCCATCCCCCCAAATCGTCTCCGCCTTATAGGCCGGGGAGAACATCGATTTGGGGGATCGACCATCGGCGCCGGCCGGAAGGGCGAGCCGCGGCGATCGGTCGGAATATTGATCGGAGGTCCGCCATCTCCAGCCCGCGTGGATCGAGGCGAAGGAGCCGGCCGGCGTGGCCAGCCATTGTTGTAGCGAGTTAATCGGAAAATGTGTGTACGAAGGTGCGTGTCGGATCCCCCGCCGTCCGCCGTGAGAATTCCCCTCGCGCGCGCGTAGCCCCGGTCGCGCCTCGACCGAAATGATTGCGGTTTTGATTGTTTTATCGCGCTATTATTAGTCGTAATTAACTATAATAATTTTGTGAAATATCCCAGAAAATAAAATAGTCCTGGTCCGATAAGAGGCCATCGAGTCGGAGAACCCAGTCAGTACCCAGATACCCGTGAGACGTTCCCCCCCGCGTAATTGTATCGAGTCTCTCGCTCGCCGGGCAACTGAGCGGTTTGTTTTGATTTTGTCTTTCGTTGTCGCGTGAATCGCGACTGCCCGAGCAAGGCTGGCGCCCACCATAATTCAGAAATAATACGGAATAAATAAAATATTTGGAACGGGTCAAGAAATTAGGTCGGGACTTCGCGTGTCCAGTAACCCGTAACATTCGCGTCAATTATTATTATTATTATTATTATTATTATATCGAGTCTTTATTTTTCTTATTGTTGTAATTCATTAATTTAAATTCCTTTTTTTTATATCGAGCCTATATTTCCTTTTTCTGTTTAATTAAATAATATTTGAAATTTTAGCATTGAATGAACCTTTATTTATTTCCCCTTCCCCCTTCCTCCGCCGCCGGTAACACGCGATACCCATCATAAAATTGGCGCCCAACGTGGGGCCCGAAAAACTTCCGTCTTTTGTTAAAAAGAGCCCACCGCGACTATTGTTATTGTGATTATTATTATTCACTTTTTTTCTCGTTTATTATTATTATTAATTTTCGGGATTATTATTATTATTTGAAATTGTGATTTATTTTCGATTTTTCTGGTATTACGGAAAAAATGATAAATTTTTGTTTAGGAATTGGATTGATGGAATTTAATTTTTTTTTGAAATCCGAATTTCCCCCACCCTTGACGGGTATAGCCTGTCCTGCCACAGCACCAGTGATCAGAATAATTTTGAAAAATACAGAAAATTATTTAACAAAATAATAAAATAGAATGAAGATTTTATAAAATAATTTTGTTCTCGCACACGAATAATATTATTTTTTTTTGACAATTAAATAAAAGAAAATAAGATTTTGTTTTGTGTTTAGGATTTGAAATTTTTTTGCTGTGTATTTTCGGCGACCGCATGTTCCCCTTACCCAATAAAACCCATTTTGGTGCTTGGCCATTTTTTGTGTGTTTTGCGATGTTTGCGAATTCGCAAATATTGAGAGATTAGCATTGGTGTTATATTGCTCTGGCAATTCGGTGCAATGTAATATTGCTTTTGGGATAATGCGTTTCTGTGCATCGAATAATTGAATTATTTTGAAAAACATTATTTTTGCGACCGTTATTTTGGAATTGATTATTCATCTCGCATTATTTTTGAGCCTTGGTACCTGTGTTTTTGAGATTTCGCTTACTTGTTTTTGGTTGCCATTGAGATTTTGTGAATTTGTTTTTTTTTTAGCTTGCGCCGTACTTTTGAGATGACATGACACTACAGTGACGTTAGGTATACCCCGTTAATTTTGTTTGCTTTCCCCGCTTCTTCGCTGACCACGAATACCCCCCCCCCCCATTTTTGGTGTGTTTCGCGGATTTGATGACCCTTACGTAATTTGTTTTCTTTTGTTACGAAGCCCCAATAAAGACCGTGACGCGAAGTCCCTCGCGAGCGGTCAGCCCCCCTTTTTCACCCCTAGCCCCGGCGCGTTCAAAATTTTTTTTTTATTTCTTATTGGGTCCTTCTGAGTAATTTAAGAGACACTTCGTGTCGTGGGCTGGGAAAACAAAATTCCTTTAGGAATAATTACTCCGTTGGACGGTAAAAATAAGGAAACGAAACATTCCCATTTTATTGGAAATTTGAAAAATTTGAGAAATTTGAAAATTTGAGACGTTTGGAAATTTGAGAAAAATTGAAATTTTGAAACAATTGTTTTACTTTTGGTGATTTCGGATGGAAGTATTTACTTCCTTAAGAGTAATAATTCAGTCGTTGACAAAAATTATAAAGTCGCATTAAGCTAAGCCAACAAACGTTGCTTGTTTTTCAAGATTTGCTACTTTGTTTTGGTATAACTGAGTATTGAAACGAAATAGTTTCATTTAAGCCGTTTGGGTTAATCAATTAATTTTTGTTGTTGTCCGAGACTCAATACCCTCCCTTAAAACCGTGACGCTGAGCCCCTCGCGAACGGTTTCCCCCTTTCCTAGCTCCCCGATTTTCTTGGGCATTACGTCGTTATGTTTGGATTACCCGATCAATAAATTTACGAAAAAATTCCCCTAGCTACGCCTGGAGGAAAGTAGCGATTATTAAATATTTTCTTTTTGGATCGGAACGTACGGCAAAGACCGTCGTGAATAATTATTTGGAAACAGAGAACGTTAATTGAGATTAAATTGGAGATTATTAATATTCTACAGAGTAATTCGTTATTAAAATTCCTTTCATTTTTCGTGCCGTTTATTTAACTAATTTATTTTAGTTTGTTGTTTTTTTCCTTCGAAACGTCGAGGATATTCCCCTACCTCTTCCAGGGTATATTCATTTTTAGGAAAAATTGTTTTTGTTATAATTCCCGGCCAAAATGGCAGACGCCCCGGTAACCAGGTGCACGGTCACGACCACCATATGCTCGTCCCCCATTATGACAACCTCCGCCCTAGAAGACCCACGACGAGCACGATCACCCCTCTCCGTGGAAGTCTTTCGTGGAATCTTTCATTAATGGCCACGGAAGAGAGGATGGCATGACAGAAGGTGGCCCGGCTGACCACCCTCAGAGAATTGATGGGAGCGTGCGACAGGGCAGCGCTCAGTAATGACGGGACAGAAAGTGAGGTGAGGGATCGCCTCGTCCGCCACGAATTAAGAATACGGGTTCCAGGAGCCCTGATCAGATGGGATGCAGCGAAGGACGAACGTGGAGATTCTCCCCCATTCACACTTTCGGCTGCCTTGGTGGACCCTTTGACGGCAATGCTGCTCCGCCCGCTGACGTACGAAAGCCACCGGCGACAGCCAGCCGACAACCGCGACCAAACCCGAAGGAGCCCGCTTACGTCGCCATCGACGAGGTTCGGAGGAGAGACGCCGGGCAATGAAGAAGATAATCAGACGCCGACGCCATCTCCACGAACTCTTGCGGGTCAGCGGGATACGAGGTCGGAGAGTGGACGACTCAGTCCGACACCCGCGCCCCGAAGACCAGCAACAGGCCCGCCAGACCGTACGGCGGTTACCTTTGCCCTTCCCACTCCCCATTCACCCCAAAGACCTTCCCCCGCCCTCCCCACATCCAGCCCCGCACCCACAGGACTGTTAAGGGTTAGCGGTAGCCAGAGCTGGCCGCCGCATGATACCTACACCCTGGCAGCCCCGAGCCCCCGTAATAGCACTCGGATAGGACCTCTACCCTGGGCAAGACCAAGCCATTCCGTCCCTCCCCCTCCCAGAGGTCGCCCGCTATCCGATGCCCCCTCGCTCTCGGATACCCATTGGTCGCGGGATAACCGACGAATCGATTATTAGAGAAAATTCGGACCCCGATTCACAGGGAAGAAGGATGAGGACTCCGAAGAATTTCTACGCCGGATGCACGAATATTGCACCTCACGGAATCTGTCCGAGGAGGACTTCTTGAGGGCGCTTCCCGAGGCTTTTACCGGGGAAACCCTCTTATGGCTCCGGGTAGAAAAAGATGGCTGGACGACGTCTTTTATTTTCGTGAACGATTCGGCCATGGGGATTTGCAGGAGCGACTCCGTCGCGAAGTGGAGCTTCGCACTCAGGGTCCAGGAGAACCCATCGCCGAATCCATCGTCAAGATGCGGACGCTCTTCAGCCATCTGAGTCCGCCATTGACCATCGAGACCCAGCTGGATATTTGCTGTGCGAACTTGTATCCGGACTGCGCTGAGCACATTCACCGAAAGGACATCACCAACTTCCTCGAGCTGCAGCGGATGGGACGCCACCGCAGAATGCTGAGGGAAAAGGCGAGACCCTACCGACCACCACCGACGCAAGCACAGTCGATATTACATTCGGCAGCTTACAAGCAGCCGGAGCGGGAGAACCGCGCGAAGGTAGCCGCCATGGAAGCTCCAGTGGCAGCCGAACCTTCCGGGCTCAAGCAATCCTTCCCAACCCCTCCGCCGCATTTCCCCGCGGCAAGCCAAACCCCTCACTCCAATGCCCCCGACCCCACCGCCTGGACTAAAGGTCCCGGCAGATTCCCTCTGAAGGCGATCCAGCCTCAGAGACCCAGTCCCCAGCCACAGCCCTAATCCTTCCCCCGCCCCCCTCCGCCCTGGAAACACCGCCCAACGATACCTACCCTGAATACCCCGCGGATTCCCACCAGCCCGTCCCCGAATCAGCCTCGGACCAGCACTCCTACGGGACCTGGCCCGAGGTGTTACAACTGTCGACAGCCGGGACATCGGTTCCGAGAATGTACGCAGCCAATGGGTCCATTCTGCACGATTCGCGGATGGCCCGGATGCGACGTGAATTCGTGTCGCAATTGCGAACGAAAACGTTCGGGAAACGCCCAGGCAGGGGGGGGGGCAGTAAGGCCCTGTCCCTCCCGCCAGTTGTTAAGGAAGGAAGAGTTCCGTCCGATCCCCTGTTCCCAACCGCAGCATGGATGCGCCCTGACGAGCGTTTGGCCTGAGCGGCAGGAACAGCCCGCCCCTCTCCCGGCAATGAAAGTTTAGACTTGTTCCCTTGTGAACATATGGCTCCCCATACGGAGGAACGCGTGATTGGAAACGAAGAGATGGTTATCGGAACCTTAGGTACGGATGCTCGCCATCACTTATGGATTAACGTAGGTGGCGACGTCCTATTTGCGTTGGTGGACCCTGGGTCTAGTAAGACGTACCTCGGACTGGAGGTAGCAAGGAGGAGAGGACTTCACTCGCGGCCGATAGTGGAGGGCGTTCGGGTCGCCAACGAGGCAGTAGTTCCGGTGGACGGGACAGTTACGCTGACTTTCGATTTGGCGGGAAAAATAGAATCCCTTCCGGTACGCGTAGCCGCGTTAGGCTACGAATTTGTTATGGGGATTGACTTTTTGAGACTGTTCGGAATGCGGGTGGATTATAAAACGGATACGTGGTCCCTGCACGGTGGTCCGGCGGGAGCTTCGCGACACCGGATGGGCCACGTTGGAGCATCCCCGTATCCCCCGAGGCTGCAGGTTTGGAATCTGCCTCGGTCCCGGTTAACAGTGCAATTAGGGACAGAATATTGCTTACTAATGCTTACTATGCTTCGTGTGCTAACTTGTGTATGGCTAAAAGCGTGCCCCTATCCCGATGTCCCAATCTAGACGCCCCAAAACCCCCTCCAACCCGGATGTCCCCAATCAAGATGCCCCAAACTCAACCCTCACCTACTGCTGTCCCATTCCCGAAATACCCCATTCCAATGGCCCCAGCCATGGAATAGTTTCGCTGAACGGCCGAAGAAGACGCCGCGATGGAAAAGCAGTCACTCCAGTCACCAGCTAGTCAACTACGAATAACGACTGTGAACGGCCAACGAAGCCACTCCGTGAGTCCCCGTCAACATCGAGGTACGCACCCGATGGAGAAGCAACCTAAGACTGAGTACGCGACGGACTACAGCCCATAGGGCAAAACCATCACAAAAATAAGGCGGGCAGAAAGGTAACAAGTCTGTGATAAATTGAAGAATTACCGCCAAGTATTAGTAAAATCCTTTGAGCCATAGGGCACTACCGCCAACCATTCCCCACTACCCATCCCGCTCTCGTCCCCTGAACGTAACAGAGTAACTGAATGACCGCTCTTGCCAAACAGAAGAGGGGAGTACTTCAGTGTTAGCAGGGGGGAGTTGTGACGTGACGTCACAAATGTACAGTTGAGAAAGAGCCCGCGTGACCACGCAGGGGCTCAATCTCCGCCGCGCCCTTCACGAAATTACTAGCGATGTTAGTATTACGATAGTTTTAAGTTTTTATTATATAGAGTCCGCGACATTCCCCCCCCCCCCCGCCCTCATTCCCTCCCCACACCCCGTTTCTTTTCGACGCCCCCCGAGAGTCGACCACGGACTGGCGTGTAAGGCCACGCCGGTGCGGGCTCACCGAACACGGAACAGCGCCATAACTCGGCCTTGCGGGACAACAGGCTCGCCTTCCGAGGCCTCTCATCGCCATCCACCCAAATCGTCTCCACTTTATCGGCCGGGGAGAACGTCGATTTGGGGGATCGACCATCGGCGACGCCGGTAGGGCGAGCCGCGGCGATCACCCGGAATATCGATCGGAGGTCCGCCATCTCCAGCCCGCGTGGATCGACGTGAAGGAGCCGGCCGGTGTGGCCAGCCATTGAGTCTTCGAGCGTGGTCAGCGAAGGACGCCGAAATAAAGAGCGAACGATAGAGCGAGAGAAAGAGAGAGAAAGCAAAATCGAGCTAGAGAGAAGGAGAGAGAGAGAGATAAGGCGACGTACGCCCCTCTTCGACAATCAAGTAAGTCTCTTCTCTTTTCTGTGCGAGAGCGGCAAGATGCCGCTGCAGAGTTAGTGCGAATAATTTTATCGCTCGGGCGATTTGACGTGTCCCTCCCCCCTCCCGTGATATTTCCCCTCACCATCCCTTTCCGTGCGCGTCGTCAAATAAAGAGTTTTGTAAAGTAGAAATAGAGAAATGCCGAAAAAGAATTTTGTGAAATAAAAATAGAATATCGAGCCGACGAAAGAATAATGTGTTGTAGCGAGTTAATCGGAAAATGTGTGTACGAAGGTGCGTGGCGGATCCCCCGCCGACCCCCGTGAAAATTCCCCTCGCGCGCGCGTAGCCGCGGTCGCGCCTCGACCGACGGCCGAGCCGATCGAAATGATTGCGGTTTTGATTGTTTTATCGCGCGTTTAATAGTCGTAATTAATTATAATTATTTTGTGAAATATCCCAGAAAATAAAATAGTCGTGGTCCGATAAGAGGCCATCGAGTCGGAGAACCCAGTCAGTACCCAGATACCCGTGAGCCGTTCCCTCCCGCGTAATTGTATCGAGTCTCTCGCTCGCCGGGCAACCGAGTGGTTTGTTTTGATTTTTTCTTTCGTTGTCGCGTGAATCGCGACTGCCCAAGCAAGGCTGGTGCCCAACATAATTCAGAAATAATACGGAATAAAATAAAATATTTGGAACGGGTCAAGAAATTAGGTCGGGACTTCGCGTGTCCAGTAACCCGTAACATTCGCGTCAATTATTATTATTATTATTATTATTATTATTATATCGAGTCGTTTTATTTTTCCTATTGTTGTAATTCATTCATTTAAATTCTTTTTTTTTTATATCGAGCCTATATTTCCTATTTTTGTTTGATTAAATAATATTTGAAATTTTAGCATTGAATGAACCTTGATTTATTTCCCCTTCCCCCTTCCTCCGCCTGCGGTAACACGCGATACCCATCATAATATATATATATATATATATATGCATATACGTACTCCATACGCTTCAGGAAGATGTTCCCGAGTCCCGAGGCAATAATCGATACATATCTAAGTCACATATCGAAGTAACACGCATAAATATACATATATATATATATATATATATATATATATATATATATATACATACTCGGTAAACTACTGGGACATCCAAGAGGGTCTCCGGAGTACTAACAATAATATCAATACCTATACCTCCATGTGTATTTCGGGGACACTCACGAGTCCCCGACGTAGTATCCAACATATATATGTATATTCGTGTTGACCATAACATAATGGTCCTAGAAATAAGGAATATTGTCATTTCTATATTATGTATATATTGGGGACGCGATAGTCCTCGAATAACCCGCGAAACTGTTCCCAAGCGGTCAGCTTCATCGCGAGTTTTCTCACAGACCTCCTCGGAGCTTGGTCACCACGTAGTCAGCACATCCTGCCGATAACGAAAAATATTCATTTGATCGCCCATGTATAACTCGAGAAAAATAACGTTATCAGTGCTAATATTCGGTTACATGGAGACCGTGCTCGAGAGCGAGGGTAATGACGCCAAGCCCTTTGTACCAGAGACAAAGAGGGCGAGGATACATATTGCTCTCCGGGAGCTGGCCAGTCAGTTCCGTCCGGTCTCTCCAACAGCACGCATCGCAGAGTCGACGCTCTGAAAACCGGTACATATATTTTATCTTGTATTCTTTTCGGGTTTACCCCTGTCTCTTCGACAGTGTAACTATAAATCTCTGAAAAACCGGTATAACTTGTTTAAATAAACATAAAAGTGTTACGTCCTGGGTCTCCACCCAGGTCAAGCCTGGTCACCCTCTTCAAAACGGAAAAACCTCAAGAAATCGACAGATACGCGTAAATATACAATACTCCTTTAACCTTATCGATAATCACCACCATAAAAAGTATGTAAGAATAGCCGGAAGCAAGAAATATTAACCATAAATTATGTCGGAACATTCAGTCGAAATTTCCCTTAAACCGGCCCTACCAAACACGAGTAATGTTGATACGTCGTGGGTCCCATTTTTCATCGATAATTAATCGTCTTTTAATAATTTACCTTTCAGGATTTGAATTTACGAATGGGAAGTGTGCCACGAACGTACGGATTATAATAAATCAAGTCGTATATGACTTATGTGACGGTAAGTTACCGTTGGAGAAGAAAAGCGCCACGTTTAAGCGGGAATGTGCCCACTTGGGATAGGCGCTTGGTAAAGTCGTTGGTGTATAATTTGACGCATTGAGCGACAGGTAAGCAAATAAGAAAGTAGCGTGAAATGGTGCTTACCTTGGTGAGAAAAAGCGGCGGTGCGTAGCGGGTTAATATTACTCGACCGTGTGACCGAATTTGTCCGAGAATCGCCAAGATGTTCCAGCTCGATCCGACCTGTCGTTGCCGAGACGGGTACCCGGTCCTCGTACGAATGCAATGGCCCGGGGGTGCCCATGTTTTTGGGAGCAGTCAGAGACTACGAGGACTGGATTAATTTTATGAGGGATACGTTCGCTTCGAAATAAAAATATACATATATAGATTTTATAATTATTTGAACCGCTGAGTGAGTGCAAGATGTGCCAGGTTACGGCACCGTCGACTCACTACATCTGGTTCCACCTCCGCCCGATTACGGCGATTGGCGGCCAGCCGCGAGAACAAATGTTGAGAATGACGGAAGACGACGCCCGAACACTAAGCACCGGTGTGACCGTGCCAGTCGCTGACCTACCGAATTACGGCGGGTCGGCGGGTGTGGCGTGTTCGTGCGGCAACTCTTCCGAATTCCTTGGAAAATACCTTGGGTATACGTCCGATTTTGGACAGATGTAGTATTTTATTTGCTGAGCGAATGTATCGGGAAACGTACTCGTCTAACGCATAGGTACAGATTAATATGAAACTAAATTTGGTTCGCTGAGCGAGTGTAGTGCGTGCCAGATTACGGCACCGCCGACTCGCTACGTCTGGCTCCACCTCCGCCCGGTTACGGCGATTGGCGACCAGCCGCGAATACAAATGTCAAGGTCGCGGGAAATCGACGTCCGAACACTAAGCACCGGGTTAACCGTGCCAGTCGCTAACCTGCCAGATTACGGCGAGTCAGCGGATGTGGCGTGTTCGTGCGTCAACTTTCCCAAGCCTCGTAAAACAATACGAGATTTGTCCAATTTTCGACAGGTATGTTTTATGGGTGAGACGAATACGTGCGTTAGGAAAAATGGCGTGAGCGAGAGGAAGGGAGAGAGAGAGAGAAAGAAAAAGAAATGCACTACGATGATTTGTTCGTTGCGTGATTTCACGCACGAATGACAGGCAAGTATATTTTAATTATTTGCTCGAAAAATGTTACACCTTTGCGCGGACGCCGTATTTTGCGGGATTTTAATAGCGCGACGAAATCAAAGGTGATATAGACAATTGTGTATTTTACACGTAAATAAGCGTAGTTACATTCAATAAAGAAAATAATATAAAATTCGTAAGTTATTCGGTGCAGTGTTTGACTTGTTATGTTTCCTTTTACTTTTATTTTTATTTAAACAATAAATACCGGTTTTACAGAGACTTATAGTTACACTGTCGAAGAGACAGGGGTAAACTCGAAAAGAATATAAGATAAAAAAAATGTACCGGTTTTCAGAGCGACGACTCTGCGATGCGCGCTGTTGGAGAGACCAGACGGAACCGACTGATCAGCTCCCGGAGCGCAATATGTACCCTGGCCCTCTTTGTCTCTGGGGCAAAGGGCTTGGCGTCATTACCCTCGCTCTCGAGCTCGGTCCCCATGTAACCGAATATTAGCACTGATAACGTTATTTTTCTCGAGTTATACATGGGGAATGTCATGAATATTTTTCGTTATCGGTAGGATGTGCTGATTACGTGGTGTCCAAGCTCCGAGGAGGTCTGTGAGATAACTTGCGATGAAGCTGACCGCTTGGGAACAGTTTCGCGGGTTATTCGAGGACTATCGCGTCCCCAATATATACATAATATAGATATGACAATATGCCTTATTTCTAGGACCATTGGGTTATGGCCAACACGAATATACATATATATGTTGGATACTAGTTCGGGGACTCGTGAATGTCCCCGAAATATACATGTAAGTATAGGTATTGATATTATTATTTGTACTCCAGAGACAATCGTAGATGTCCCAGGAGTTGACCGAGTATGTATATATATATATATATATTTATGCGTGTTACTTTGAGGATATATGTTCCCGAAGTATGCATGAAAGTAGGTATGTATCGATTATTGCCTCGGGACTCGGGTACATGTCCCTGACGCGTATAGAGTACGTTTATGTGTATATATATATATATATATTGTAATATAGGCTGAGAATTTTTCCTTCTTTCCTTTCCCACGGTCGAACTCCGTCTTCTTATTTTATCACCTCCGCCTCCTTCACCGACATTCCGACGAACACTCCCACACAAATAATAGAAGAGTCCTGACATTCCTCCCGCGTACCTGTTTTATTACCACCGCCCGAATGCAGCTGCACTCGTAGTATCGTCGGCCCTTCACCAAATCCGTGACTTCCACCCACCCGCGGTCCCGAATTCAATAATCAAACACTGGTTTTCTGAATTCTTAGAAAACCATCTTCTAGCCCTATCGCTTGGGAAAAATGCCGAAGAACGCCTCAAGCGTCACGTAGGCCCTTCCTCCCACTATTTTCAATTTCCCACGCTCCAGCCCTATAAGTTGCCTCCGTTCTAGGCTAAGTAGTTAGTGAGTCTCCAAATTCTGTACGACACCGAATCTCTGTCCGTCAGTCATTTGAATAAACGTGTCTCGAGTAGCTCAAATCTGTGTTTACCGAGTTGTTCCGTCCTACGACCGAGTTCTGGAGTGAGTCAGTCACTCCTTTCCTCATAAAAATCACAAAATTGTCCATCCGCTACATCACAATTGGTGCTAAGTGTGGGGTTGTGCTGACTATCAACGCTGGGAACATAGGACCGATCGACGACACTCCGAGTCTACGAAGGACACACGTTTGGAACTGGACCCACAAAAGGAATCGGTGAGTAAAGACTCATTTACTTGTTACCGCGAGCCACAAATTATAAACACCGATTCCGAAACTGACTCAGTGGATCAGGCCGAAATGTCACTATGTAACGTGAACGCGGCTATCAAAACAGCGTTCGCTAGAATAAAAGACTCGGACTCACAAAGCGAAATAGAAGATAACGCTTCGCATATGACGCACGCATTACCGGAAGACTCTGTTGAAGAGCTAGCACCAAAAGAAGCTCTAGAACTAATCCGTGAATTCGATGGCAAATCCTTGGGCGTTGAAACCTTTATTACGTCGATTGAAGATGTTAGACCACAAGTGAGTCGATCAGATTATCTCCGCCGATTAATAAACACGAAAAAGACAATCGGAGACGCGGCAAGAGAAATTGAAGAATGTGAAACAAATACGTACGAACAACTTTACGAGTGTTTACGGATCCTTATTGGAAATTTGCAACCAGTTAGCGTTTGGAGTGACATAAGATCACGAATGTTCCAACAGAAAAATGAAAGTGTTTCAAAATTTACAAATAGATTTCTAGAAGTACAGAACCAACTTCTCTCCGTGTTAGCCAATTCAACCCCAGATGAAACACAAAGACGATCCATTGTGGAGTACGAACGCCAACAAGGGCTTGACCAATACCTGTTGGGATTGAAAAAGGAAATATCGACTGAAGTACGCGCTTAAAAACCGGAGAATATTCAAATGGCAATAGCTCGAGCGCAAGCCGCAGAGGCATACGATTATACTAGGGAAATGATGACACGCAACCTAAACATTAGCGAAAAAAATACAGGTAGCTCAGAAGCCCGAAAACCATCCTATCATAAATCTTTCGGAACTCCCGCGCCGGCACCGTTCTCTACGTTAGCATGCCGATATTGCAACCGCATGGGTCACTCTGAGCGTGATTGTCGTAAAAAAGCCTACGACCTACAAAACCCGAACAGAAACGGACCGCAACAACAGTTTTTTCAAAACGGACAGTCGCGCAATCATCGACCAATGCAAACAACAGTCAATCAAATACCAGAGGAGAGAGAAATTATCACGACACAAGAAATATCCCCCGAGTCAACGCCATCGGATCCGCTAAACGAGTGGTCAAACTTCACACACGATCAGCCAGCAGAATAGGCAGTTTTCTCCTCGATACCGGTTCGGCAATCAATTTAATTAAAATCAGCATGTTGACAAAACGGTCGCAGATCGATCGAAACATTAAGACCCCGTTTTCCATGGGAAATGAACAACACGAGTCGTTATTTGCTGCTAGACAAGAAATTCAAGGAAAGACTCACATTTTTCACGTTATTCCCAATGATTTCCCCTTAGACGAGGACGGGTTAATTGGCATTCCATTCATGGAAAAGTACCAAACGAACATCGGTATCGGTAGAGAAAACTATTTAATGTTCGACGATCAACGATTTGAATTCAAGAAAGTTTCTGTCACCATCCCACCACGAACCATCTATTTTATTACGGTTCGTACGAATATTGAAAATGGAACAGCCGTCACGGTCGAGAACAATCCTGGAGCAATAGTGCCTTGCATCTTCGAAGCCAAGGATTACGAGGCCCGAGTACCATTTTTGAATGACTCGGAAGAACCGATCACGGTTACGATTGACCAGCTACAGGGCATTCCTTTTAAGGAAACGGCCTGTTCGCGTAAGGAGGAGCGCCAAGACGCACCAAAGGATGTAGCTCGTGTCAACGCTATAGAAATTACTAATTCCGCCGAACGTATTCACACATTGAAAGAAAACGTTCGACTCGAGCATGTTCCACCAGATCAAGCAGAAAAGGTTTGGGACATTACTTCCGATTTTCCGGACGTTTTTGCCCGGCCTGGAGACCCACTGCCAGGTACGAAGACAGTAAAGCATCGAATCATTACGTGCGACGACACACCTGTGAACACGAAGCAGTACAGGTATCCACCGGTTCACAAGGAAGAGATCGACCGGCAGGTAAACGAGATGCTAGAAAAGCAGTTAATCGAGCCGAGTGACTCGCCGTACAATTCACCAATTTGGGTTGTACCAAAGAAATCGGATGCATCGGCGAAACAAAAATCGAGGAGCGTTATCGATTTTCGCAAATTGAACGAAAAAACTACTCACGATGCCTATCCTCTCCCATGTATCGACGAAATATTAGATCAATTAGGCCGAGCAAAATATTTCTCCGCTTTTGATCTAGCCTCGGGATTCCACCAAAGCCCAATGGACGAGCGTGATGAACAAAAAACAGCGTTTTCTACGCCATCAGGTCACTACCATTATAACAGCATGCCGTTTGGACTTAAGAACGCACCTGCAACATTTCAACGCATGAAGAACAACGCGCTGCGAGGATTAATTGGAAATAGCTGCTTCGTCTATCTCGAAGACATAATAATTTATGGACAAACGCTTGAAGAGCATAACAAGAAACTTATTGACGTGTTAACCAGCCTTCGCGAATCAGACTTAAAATTACAGCCGGACAAATGTGAATTTCTACGGCCAGAATTGGAATTTCTAGGACACGTAATTTCAGAAGAAGGAGTGAAACCAAACCCGAAGAAAACTGAAGCCGTACAGAATTTTCCCAAGCCAAAGGATCAAAAACAAATTAAACGATTTGTGGGACTTTCTGGATATTACCGAAAATTTATAAAGGATTTCAGCAAAATAGCGAAACTACTTACAGAACTCTTGAAGAAGGATACAACATGGTCTTGGACCGACAAACAAGAACAATCATTCAATTTAATACGAACAGCGCTGACAGCATCTCCCGTCCTTCCGTATCCGGACTTCAAGGAATCTTTCGTGCTCACTACCGACGCGAGTATCCACGCCATAGGTGCAGTGTTATCGCAGGGACCCATCGGCAAGGATCGTCCCATCGCCTACGCATCACGCACCCTTAATAAAGCCGAACAACGATATTCGACGACGGAAAAAGAGATGTTGGCAATAGTCTGGGCTGTGCAACACTTCCGACAATATTTGTTCGGAAAGAAATTCCAAATCGTTACGGATCACAAGCCGCTGATCTGGATTCTTAAAACTTCGAACGCTCCAACGAATAGTCGCCTAATGAGACTCCGCTTAAAACTCGAGGAATATGAGTATGAGGCCGTTTATAAGAAAGGAACGTTGAATACAAACGCTGACGCCCTATCACGAATATATCCCCTAACTACTCGACAAAGAGAACGCAACGGCACCCTAAATGAGGAGACCTAACATCAAGAAGTGTCAGATATCATCGAAGAAGAAAGCGACAACGCAGCGGATACTGAGAACGCAGCGGAAAGGAATAATTATCAAGAAGAGACGGAAAATGAAAATTTTCCCTTTTACATCGAATTCGAACTATCGAAGGCAATACCAGTGGTTCCTGAAATTCTTGAGGAGACACCACCCAGGAACACACCGAGGATCAAGATTACAGATCAACCTGAAAATAGTGAAGATGAACTGCACCTTGATTTCTCAGCTGATGAAATCGAATGGTATAACGTATTAGCTGAGAAACTGATAGTGGCCAAAGAACCTACCAAAATTTATTTAGGTTGCAAACACCTGCGCGAAAATCTACTTACAAAAATGAAAATTAAGCAGATGATCTCATTTATTTGGTCAATGAAATTAGAAGGATCGTTCCTCTATCTCTACGACACGGAACTCTACGAGGCAGGCACAGAAGAAGAACGGATAGACATCATAAAACAACACCACGAGACAAGCGCCACAGGTCATTTCGGAGTAGCGAAGACCCTCGATCGGGTGAAGGCCGTTGCTACCTGGCCCAACCTGCAAAGAGACATTGAAGATTATATCCGGAGATGCGACACGTGCCAGCGGGTCAAGCTCGTGCGAACACAACCGCGAGCAGAAGCAATAATTACCGACACACCGGAGAAACCCAATGAAAAAATTGCATTGGACCTTGTGGGTCCACTACCTGAAACGTACGAGGGTCACAAGTACATCGTTTCTGTACAAGACCAGCTCACAAAGTACATTCCATTGATTCCATTACAATCACAGGATGCTGAATCAATAGTAACGGCACTGGTTGAAAACTTTATCTACATTCACGGAGATCCAAAGATCATCTTAACTGACGGTGGACGAAATTTTATTAGCCAGACTTTCAAACATCTGGAAAAACTCTTCAAGATCTCACATATGACAACGACAACGTTTCATCCTCAAAGCATCGGAAGCCTTGAACGAGCGCACGGACCTATTAAAGAACAAATCAAGGCACTGATATACGATAAGCAGGAAGATTGGGATAAAAAACTAAAGTTTGTTTCGATGGCTTATAATACAGCGAAACATGAAGAAACAGGACTAACTCCATTCGAAATGCAATTCGACAGGAAACCCGATATCCCAAATAATCTGCCAGGTCAAAAGACCAATGTGACAATAGATCAGTACTTTGAGGGACTACGCGCTGATCATGAACGCATCGCGAAAAGAGGACGCGATAATCTAATTGCCGCTAAATAACGTTATAAGGCCGTCCAGGACGCTCACATTCATCGGTCTGTACCCATCTTAGCAAAAGGCGACGAAGTCCTCGTCGCTCAGGAGAGAGATAAGACACCCCTTGCCCCGAAGTGGGAAGGGCCAGCAGTCATCATAGAACAAACGTCGGACGTGAACTACGAGATATTGCTGAACAACAGAAGAAATCTAATACATGTTAATAAATTAAAACCATATTATAGAAACTAATCAAAAATTCTGTGCAGGCATGATGTGGCTGTTACTTCTCCTCCTTCCCGTAACGTGCGTTACAACCAATGAACTAAGGGTGGAACCACTCGAAGGCGCAATTTTCATGGAAAACCTAGGAAACGCCGTGATCTACCACCAAACCTGGACAGTAGTCAACTACGTTGACCTCACCGAAATAAACCTACACCGGGACGAGCTGGTGCAAGCTACGCTGGGCTTGGCAACGGTTTGCAATGGAGCCAACGAAAAGAAGAATTGCTCGGAATTTGCATCAATCGAAATCCTTCAGCAGAGGTTAAATAGAATAGATGCTAGGAGATCTAGATTTATGACCATAATTGATTATAAACCCCGGTTTAAACGAGGCGTATTTAACTTTATTGGCGACATAAGTAAAATCTTATTTGGCACTTTAGGAAATTCCGATGCCGAATATTATAATGATGAGGCTCGATAAACTTCACGCTGATAATAAGAAAATGAGTACCCTAATTCGAAATCAAACAGCAATAGTTAAGAGCATGGCATCTACACTTTTGAAAGCCATAGAAGAATTGCGCACTGAAAATCAACGACTGTTTAAGTCCTATGCAAAAGTCAATTTTGCTGTAGCTGATAATGCTAGAGATATTAAGATTAGCGCACTAGTGACCCTCCTAGAGACTCTTATAGACGAATACAGTGAATGCATTAATAATGTCTTAAATGCAGTAAACGATGGAAAACAAGGGATAATCCACCCTCAAATCCTTAATCCTGCCGACCTAATCGACGCTCTAAAAACTATTCGGGAGCAAACAGCGACAAGTAATACTCCACCTCTACCTCTAGAACAGTCTGATTTTGCGGCAATTATAGGAATTAGCGACGTAAGCGTTATGTTGAAAGATAAACGTTTCACGTAGATAATTAATGTGCCAGTAATAGAAAACAGTTTGCTTGATGTGTTCCGTATTATTCCTATCCCCAAGCGGAAGGGAATCTCAAGTACATTTTTCAACGTGAACCCTCATGATACATTAATAATGACCAATGCGGCCAGAACAATATTTACTCCGAGCACAGAAGAAGACTTCGATCACTGTAAAGATGTAGGACCACGACGCCTCTGCAAACGTAAAAACCCTGACTATTTTGTACACGATCCCAATAGTTGCGAAGCAGTGATCATTCAAAAGCCGATAGACATATCTTACTCGCAATGTCAAATACTCTACATAAATCTAGTTAAATATTTGTGGATTCAATTGAAATCAGGAAATTCGTGGATCTTGACGTCCCCGCATGACGAGACGTTTTATGTGAGTTGTGATGACCATAAAACAAACCAGTCACTACTAGGACGGAGAAGAATGTTCCATGCTAGAAATCGCCAGACATCGTAATGTACAAAATACTGCGAAACAAGTGGGTCGCCGTCGGTCCACTAGCCTTAAAGCTTGAAGAAAATTCATTTTTTTTGTATAAATTTTCTTAAATTGGGGGGAGGTGTAATATAGGCTGAGAATTTTTCCTTTTTTCCTTTCCCACGGTCGAACTCCGTCTTCTCATTTTAGCACCTCCGCCTCCTTCACCGACATTCCGACGAAAACTCCCACACAAATATTAGAAGAGTCCTGACATTCCTCCCGCGTACCTTTTTTATTACCACCGCCCGAAAGCAGCTGCATTCGTAGTATCGTCGGCCCTTTACCAAATCCGTAACTTCCACCCAACCGCGGTCCCGAATTCAATAGTCACACACTGGTTTTCTGAATTCTCAGAAAACCATCTACCATCTTCTAGCCCTATCGCTTGGGAAAAACGCCGAAGAACGCCTCAAGCTTCACGTAGGCCCTTCCTCCCACTATTTTCAATTTCCGACGCTCCAGCCCTATAAGTTGCCTCCGTTCTAGGCTAAGTAGTCAGTAAGTCTCCAAATTCTGTACGACACCGAATCTCTGTCCGTCGGCCATTTGAATAAACGTGTCTCGAGTAGCTCAAATCTGTGTTTACCGAGTTGTTCCGTCCTACGACCGAGTTCTGGAGCGAGTCAGTCACTCCTTTCCTCATAAAAATCACAAAATTGTCCATCCGCGACATTACAATATATAGATATATATATATATATATATATATATATATATATATATATATATATATATATATATGTATAGATATTCCTTAAAGTTATTCCGAGGACTAATGCCTTCGAAGTATGCATATGAGTATACAAATGGTACATGAGGACTGTGAGGTCCTAGAGTATGTATATATATATATATATATATATGTTGTGACGTGATTTTTCGGAATCACGCCCCAGGATGCGCTACCGGTCCCGTGTGTCACGTGCCTTGGCCCGAGTCACGCCCGTGACGATTGTTAGGGGCCTTTCTCCCCTGGTAGAGCGTCTGAGTTGTCGACTCCGTTCTGTGTTTTGGGTTGGCGAGCGGAACTCGGTCGAGCGGCGTAGCGCTCAACGCATCGAGCAATCCCGGCCGAGGGACGCCGCCAACGAGGCCTCTCGGGGAATCGGGGCACACCCGGCTGAGACGCCGGTACCCCACCGTAGAGGTGCATCGTGCTGGAGAGCGGGCCGTTTGGGTTACGGGCGGGGCTGGAGACCTCCGCGCCGCGCTTCAGAAAGGAAGCATTGCCCGCTCTCGCATGGTGACCCGGGGTTGCGATCCCCGAGAGCCTCCATGCTACCGACGGGAAAGGACCCCGATTGGTTACCGTTCCGTTTGCGGGGTAACTCGGGCAGAAAGGATAGTTTCCGAAAGGAATATTCTAACCGAATATTCCAGCTCCCGAAATAATATTTCAGCTCTCGATATTATACGAGATAAAGTTCTCGCTTGAACCTGCGATTTCGCCCGGTCCGATCTCGCGAGCGTGTTGACATTTTTTTCTTTCGTCGGTCGACACGCTCGGTCTCGCTCTCGCATAATCCCTCGCACGCCGGCCTTGGTCGCGCGAGGGAGAGTTAACGAAAATATCAGGTGAGACGAGAGAGCCTCCCGAAGTGCGAACGCTCTCGATTTCTAACGTTCTCGAGAGTTGTTGTCGTTGGGACGGCGAGCCCCGAGCCTCGCGATAGGAAGAGGTGTCGCGTCTCTCTCGCGCTCGCGTCGCCGCGCTCCCGTTCCCGCATTAGGAGCACGTCGTCGTGCTCCGTTGCTCCCGCGCGTATGACGTTTCCGCGTGCATGATTGCGTTCGCGGATAAGCCCGTCTACGTCTAAGGTTCTCGGGTGGGTGATCCACCGGCTCTCGCGCTATAAAATAAACCCTTAATTTGTTTTATAGCGGCGTTACCGTCCTCGCGGATAGCGACAGCTACCGATCGACGTTACGCTACTCCTGGCGAATCCCGACCCCTCTACCACAACCCACAGCCTGAGCGACCGTGCCATACCGCAACCGTCCCTCCCCGTGGAAAGGCCTCCAGTTCAGTCCGGTTAAACGGTTCCGGCGATCAAAAACCGAGGAGAGCTCCAGTCTCCGAACCCGGTTAGGATTCCGGGGGAGACCAAAAATCAAGGAGATCTCCAGTCTCCGCCTGGCGGGTCGGGTTTGATCCCCCGACCCCAGTTTATTCCGGTTGAGACGACCGGAGAAACAACGTCTCTGGCGCCCCGGGTACTGCGGAGGCACTTACACGGGAGGAACGGCCGAAGGTGACGGATCTCTCGCACCAGATCCCGAGTCTAGTTCCCGTTTCCGGTAAGAGAAAATTATTCCCGTCACAAATGGCGCCCAACGTGGGGCCACGCCGGCGAGTAGCGGTTCCCGGTTAAATTTAAAGGGGAAAAACGGAGAAGAATAATTTCTTTTCTCGTTCTTTCCGCCTTTCTTGCTCTCGATTTTTGCATCTCGTCTCGAGATGGTTCTCGAGTGAGCATCCCGTTCCCTTTCCCTGCCCCATCCATATAAAAAGCTCTCGAAAAAGGGTCGGAGGCGCTCGAGATTTTCGTTCGCGGAAATTACGCGGTCTCCGACTGTACGGCCGCCTAGCTGCCGCGCTAGGCCTAGTAGGCCGCGGGCGCGGGGCGAGCGGCGGGGCGGCTCTCGCGGAGCTGTGACAAATAAGTTTTTCATGTGGTTCTCGAAATTATGTCCCCCTCTCCGCGAGCCCTTCCTCACGTTCCCGAGGTACGAAAATCCGATCGATCGCCCTCATTATCACGCGATCTTTCGAACGGTTAACACTAAATTCGACGAGTTCCCGTGTCACTTAACGTTCGAGTTTATTATACGTAACGAAAGGCTAAGTAAGTTCCCGTTTATTATATTAGACCTTCTGCTCCCGTGTCTTAGTACGCCTTCCCTTCGATCGCTCAGCGAGTGGGAAGAAAAAGGCTATCGCGGAGGAGTGCGCGAGTTCGCGACCGTAGAGGGTAACATCCTACGGGAGTTACCGCTCTACGAAGCCAAGTGCTCCCGTCACGAGAAGGAGGGGTGGAGGGAGAATCCCCTGGTGAGAAGCTCCCGTTCATACAAAAAAAAAAAGGTGGTTTTTTTTTGGTGTGAAGTGCTCCCGTGTTATCAAAAAAAAAAAAAAAAAAAAAAGGGGGGTTCGTTCCGACCACCAGGTCCGAGTTTACGGATTATCGTCGAGACGGATATCCAGCGTCCGGTGAGTCCTCGACATCGTCGGAAAAATTGCTCGTCGCTCTCGTCCCGTCTCGTCCGTCAGACGGGGGGAAATAAATTTCCCGATCCCGACGATCCGAATAAAAATTCGGATCGGGAGGAAATAAAATTATTTTTAATTTTTTTTTGAATTAAAATTTCCTCCTCGCTCTCGTCCCGTCTCATCCGTCAGACGGGGGGAAATAAATTTCCCGATCCCGACGATCCGAATAAAAATTCGGATCGGGAGGAAATAAAATTATTTTTAATTTTTTTTTGAATTAAAATTTCCTCCTCGCTCTCGTCCCGTCTCGTCCGTCATACGGGGGGAAATAAATTTCCCGATCCCGACGGGAGGAAAAAGAAAATTATTTTTAATTTTTTTTAAATAAATTTCCTCCTCGCTCTCGTCCCTTCTCGTCCGTCAGACGGGGGGAAATAAATTTCCCGATCCCGACGATCCGAATAAAAATTCGGATCGGGAGGAAATAAAATTATTTTTAATTTTTTTTTGAATTAAAATTTCCTCCTCGCTCTCGTCCCTTCTCGTCCGTCAGACGGGGGGAAATAAATCCCGATCCCGACGATCCGAATAAAAATTCGGATCGGGAGGAAATAAAATTATTTTTAATTTTTTTTTTGAATTAAAATTTCCTCCTCGCTCTCGTCCCTTCTCGTCCGTCAGACGGGGGGAAATAAATCCCGATCCCGACGATCCGAATAAAAATTCGGATCGGGAGGAAATACAATTATTTTTAATTTTTTTTGGAAATAAATTTTCTCCTCGCTCTCGTCCCGTCTCATCCGTCAGACGGGGGGAAATAAATTTCCCGATCCCGACGATCCGAATAAAAATTCGGATCGGGAGGAAATAAAATTATTTTTAATTTTTTTTTGAATTAAAATTTCCTCCTCGCTCTCGTCCCGTCTCATCCGTCAGACGGGGGGAAATAAATTTCCCGATCCCGACGATCCGAATAAAAATTCGGATCGGGAGGAAATAAAATTATTTTTAATTTTTTTTTGAATTAAAATTTCCTCCTCGCTCTCGTCCCGTCTCGTCCGTCAGACGGGGGGAAATAAATTTCCCGATCCCGACGGGAGGAAAAAGAAAATTATTTTTAATTCTTTTTTAAATAAATTTCCTCCTCGCTCTCGTCCCTTCTCGTCCGTCAGACGGGGGGAAATAAATTTCCCGATCCCGACGGGAGGAAAAAGAAAATTATTTTTAATTTTTTTTAAATAAATTTCCTCCTCGCTCTCGTCCCTTCTCGTCCGTCAGACGGGGGGAAATAAATTTCCCGATCCCGACGATCCGAATAAAAATTCGGATCGGGAGGAAATAAAATTATTTTTAATTTTTTTTTGAATTAAAATTTCCTCCTCGCTCTCGTCCCGTCTCGTCCGTCAGACGGGGGGAAATAAATTTCCCGATCCCGACGGGAGGAAAAAGAAAATTATTTTTAATTTTTTTTAAATAAATTTCCTCCTCGCTCTCGTCCCTTCTCGTCCGTCAGACGGGGGGAAAAAAATTTCCCGATCCCGGCGGGAGGAAATAAAATTATTTTTAATTTTTTTTTGAATTAAAATTTCCTCCTCGCTCTCGTCCCTTCTCGTCCGTCAGACGGGGGGAAATAAATCCCGATCCCGACGATCCGAATAAAAATTCGGATCGGGAGGAAATACAATTATTTTTAATTTTTTTTGGAAATAAATTTTCTCCTCGCTCTCGTCCCGTCTCATCCGTCAGACGGGGGGAAATAAATTTCCCGATCCCGACGATCCGAATAAAAATTCGGATCGGGAGGAAATAAAATTATTTTTAATTTTTTTTTTGAATTAAAATTTCCTCCTCGCTCTCGTCCCGTCTCATCCGTCAGACGGGGGGAAATAAATTTCCCGATCCCGACGATCCGAATAAAAATTCGGATCGGGAGGAAATAAAATTATTTTTAATTTTTTTTTGAATTAAAATTTCCTCCTCGCTCTCGTCCCGTCTCGTCCGTCAGACGGGGGGAAATAAATTTCCCGATCCCGACGGGAGGAAAAAGAAAATTATTTTTAATTTTTTTTAAATAAATTTCCTCCTCGCTCTCGTCCCGCCTCGTCCGTCAGACGGGGGGGGGTCAAGTCCCTCTAGGTCCCGTTCGCAGTCGGTACGTCGACACCCTCCGGGTTCCCGAAGGCCGCCCCCCATGGCGACCGAAGGGGCGATACCGAAGGGTTCACCAAGGTTCTCGGACCCCGCGGACGATTCCGCGGATGATGTGATCCCGATCGGGGACTTGAGACTGGGTCCACAGGTTCGCACCGCCGAGCGACCGATCCGAATGGATCGGGCCCCGACGGCCGATGGGCCCCGCCCAGTCCGGGCCCGGAGCTCCTGGTGGAGCGATCCGGGGTCTGTCGCCGACAGGGACCGGCGCTCCTCGGTTAGGCCGATGAGGGGTTACCCCCCGATCGCCCCGAGTCCCCGAGGAGTGGAGAGACCCCGACCTACCGTACCCGGTCGTAGGGTCGTGACGCTGAACCGGAGCGATCTCGAGTCATCAAGCGATGAACGGATCCCGCGTCGGGGTAGGAGGTTTTTATCTCCTCACCGAGTCCTCCCAGAAGTCCGCCGATGGGAGGCCGCGTTCTCGGGTCGTCAGGGGGAGGATGTGGAGGACTTCCTCTCCCTCATCGACGAAGGGCGCGTCCTAGCTCGTATTCACGACGAGGACCTGCTCCAAACGCTCTCGTTCTGCCTCAAGGGCATTGCGCGGATTTGGTACCGCCAAGCCCGAGGCACGCTGTCGAGTTGGCCGGTCGCGAAAGCCGCGTTTCGCGAACGCTTCGCAGACCCCGACTATCAAATCGCCTTGCGCGAGGAGATCTCTTGTCGGACCCAAGGCGAGTCCGAGTCCGCTCTCGTGTATTTGAGCTGCATGAGCGGCCTGTTCTCCCGCCTGGACCCAGCCTGGACGGAGCGGGAACAGGTGCGCTACGCGCACCGCAATATGCTCCCGTCCTACCGCCTGGTGATTCCATTGCAGGACCACTGGGTGATGAAGGATCTCGAGCGGGCCGCCGCCCGACAGGAGCAAATCCTGAAGAGCATGAGCACGCGGCGCATACCGCCGAAGCCGGAGGCCTCCCTCTGCCCGGCGTACGCGTACCGAGAGCCGCGGCAGGCGCCGCGCGCGTCCCGTCGGCCCGGCCTGCACCTCATGCAGGACCCGGTCGCGAGGGCTCCCGAAGGGTCCTCCTCTTGCGAGGAGGACAATCCCGAGCTGCTCGAAGCATTGTTACCCCCGCGTAACAAACAAGCTGCGGCTCCCGACAAAGTCGCGCGCGAGCGGAGCCCCTCGCGACCTCCGCCAGCGCGCCGATCGTTCTCGAAGATCCCTAAGGGTAAGGTCCCGAGGGACAGGACGGACCAAACCCCGTCTCCGTTACCGAGTGGCCCTATAACGGCCACCCCCGCTACCGAGAAGCCCGACGAACCCAGTTGCTGGAACTGCGGCAGAACGGGGCATCGCCATCGGGAATGCCCTGATCCCCGCCGTCGCTTCTGCTACCGTTGCGGCCTGTCAGGCACGTCCACGACCCGTTGCCCCTTCTGCAACCGGGGAAACGGGCGAGGAGGCGAGTGAGAAAGTCTCCTCAGCCTCCCGAGACGGACCTCGGCGACAAAAATTTCTCGAAAGGTTCCCGTGTAGCAACGCCACGCCAACAGGCTACCGCTCGCAAGAAAAGGCGCAGGCGACAGCTACGAAGTCGGACCGTTACCGGCGCGACCCTCCCCGGAGAGGACCCCCCTCTCGAGGAGGTTGTCGTGAATTCGGCTTCCGACCAGAACGCTATTGCGTTCCGGGTGGAACCGTTTTTAGGCGGGCGACCCGTCCCAGCTCTCGTGGACTCTGGCGCAACCAAGACCTTTATCGGCCCCATTCTCATCGAATGGGTAGCAGCTCTCGGCACCGAGACGATCAGGATCCCACCGCGATCCGTTGTGGTCGCGAATGGTCAGGTCGAGACGGTGCACCTAGCTTCCCGAGTGCCTTTGACCTTAAATGGCCGCCCGGTCATGGTTCTCGCCCACCATCTGCACTCACTCTCCGAGGATCTAATCCTGGGGTTAGATAGTTTGCGTGCAGCTCGGATGGTGGTGGATTTCTACAGTGAATCCTGGTGGTTCCGGGACGTACCAGAGACCCTGTACACCTTCACCCCGGAAATCGGCACCCCCCGCATCACCACGTGCTGTGGATTGTGCTCACCGGATCCCGATGAGGCGACCCGTCTCGGCGAGCTCCTCGACGCTCACGTACCGCGAACCCCGGCTGAGTCGGCGGTTACCTCGCTCGTGGCTCACAGCATCGACGTAGGGGACAGCCCCCCGGTGAAGCAGCGGCCATATCCCGTTACTCCGGTCATCCGCGATATCATGTGGTCGGAGGTGGATCGGATGATCTCGACTGACGTAATCGAACCGTCAAGTAGCGACTGGGCTAGCCCGGTCGTTATGGTTAAGAAACCGAACGGTAAATACCGTTTTTGCATCGATTACCGAAAGGTTAACGCGGTCACGAAGAAGGATGCTTACCCCATCCCGAACATGACTGGTATTCTCGATGAATTGAGACAAGCCAACTACATCTCGACTCTGGATCTGAGTCAAGCGTATTGGCAGGTCCCAATGGATCCCGCTTCTCGCGAGGTTACCGCTTTCGTTGTGCCAGGCAGGGGCTTGTTCCAGTTCAAGCGGATGCCGTATGGCCTCACGAATGCTCCCGCGACGTTCCAGCGAATGCTGGATCGGCTTATCGGTGTGGAAATGTATCCACACGTTTTCGTTTACCTGGACGACATTATCATCGTCACCAGGACCTTCGAAGAACACCTAGTGTGGCTTCGGAGGGTTCTCGACAAGATCTCGAAGGCGGGGCTCGCAATCAACCGCGAGAAAAGCGAGTTCTGCCGCTCCCAAGTTCGCTATCTCGGCTTCCTGGTAAACAACCAAGGCCTCGAGATCGATCCCGAGAAACTGGCTCCCGTGCTCGATTATCCCGCTCCGCGAAATCTCCGGCAACTGCGTCGGTTCCTTGGCATGGCGTCATGGTACCGTCGTTTTATGCCGGAGTTCGCGACCATTGCCGAACCTCTGACTCGCCTCACTAAAAAGGACGTCGGGTGGCGATGGGACCCCGAACAGCAAGAGGCTCTCGATCGGCTGAAACGGTGCTTGACGAGCGCCCCAACGCTCGCCTGCCCCGACTTCTCGCTCCCGTTCACGCTGCAGACCGATGCTAGCGGCGTAGGTCTCGGTGCCGTTATCACGCAGGTGATTGAGGGGCACGAGAGAGTTATCGCTTACGCGAGTCGCGCCCTCACGGCCCCGGAACGGAAATATTCCGTGACGGAGCAGGAGTGCCTCGCCGTGCTCTGGTCAATACGGAAATTCCGTTGCTACCTAGAGGGTTACAGCTTCACGGTGATCACCGACCACAGCAGCCTCAGGTGGTTACACAACCTGAGGAACCCTACGGGTCGGCTAGCCCGGTGGGCATTGGAGTTGCTGGAATACAGCTTCACCATTATCCATCGAAAAGGCGCGCTGCACCAGGTTCCCGACGCGCTCTCGCGGATCCCTGAGGGTCGGGAAGAGACCCTAGCGTGCATCCAGGATACCAGGGACCAATGGTACCGTCGCCGGGTGCGCGACGTGGAGCGGGTCCCGGATAGATTCCCGGATTGGAAGCTGGTCGAGGGTCGACTGTATTACCATCGGCCCTCCCACCTAGCCGACCTCGAGTTCGAGGATCTCGACGCGTGGAAGCTCGTGCTCCCCCGCGAGCTCCGGCAACGCGCTCTCAGTGAGTGCCATTCGCTACCGCAAGCAGGCCACTTGGGTATCGACAAAACGTATCGACGTCTGGCGGTCACCTACTTCTGGCCTGGCCTTTTTAAAGACGTAGTGGCTCACGTGCGGAGGTGTGACACCTGCCAACGCTGCAAAGTCGAGCAGCAAGCTCCCGCTGGTCTCATGGGTCATCGCATTGTCGAGGAGCCCTGGACGACCGTAGCTACCGATATTATGGGGCCGATCACCCCCGGGCGATCCGGCCACACATACGTTCTCGTGATCCAAGATCTCTATACCAAATGGATAGAGGTCCAGCCCCTTCGCAGGGCGAATGGAAGAACGATCGCGAAAGCTCTCGATGACCTGGTCGTCACCCGCTGGGGGGCGCCCAAGGTCTTGATCACGGATAATGGCACCGAGTTCGTCAACCGCGACATACGCGAGTTGACTGAGCGCGTGGGGATGCGGCATAGCACTACCCCGCCATACCATCCCCAAGCCAACCCTACCGAGCGGGTGAATCGAGTGGTGAAAACCATGATCCGCGCCTTCCTGGACGGTAATCATCGGGAATGGGACGCGCACCTGCATGAGTTCCGGTTTGCGTATAACACGGCGCATCATAGCTCTCTACAGGCCACGCCTGCGTTCGCGAACTTCGGCCGCGAACCGGCGCCAGCGACGTCGTTGCGCCGGGGGGCCGAGGGCAATCCCGAAGTCTCCCCACGTCCTCCCGAGGAGTGGATGAGGCGTATGGCTCGTCTCGATACACTAAGGACGGCCTTCACGCACGCTCTCGATGAAGCGTTCCGCAGGCAATCGGAACAGTACAATCTCCACCGTCGGGATCGGACGTTCCGGGTTGGCGACCTCGTGCTGCGCCGCGCGCATCGGCTCTCGTCCGCAGCCAGGCACATGACTGCAGCTCTCGAACCCCCTTTCGAGGGGCCCTTTCTGATCTCGAGGCAGCTCTCGCGGGTGGTTTACGAACTGGCCGATCTCGATGGGCGATCGAAGGGAAAGATTTCCGTGCAGGACCTCAAACCCTATCGGACCCCGTGATTCCGGGCTAATATTTTTTCTTGATATTCGCAGGTTACCGAGATGTCATCTGGCACGACCACTCCGGACCAGGAGGTTATGTTGTTGGAGGACGAGGAGGGTAGTGGTGGTATGGAGGAGGCGTCCGGACCCTGGTTCGAGGAGTTGGTCCGGTTGAGCGCCCCGCTCCCGAAGCCGGCGATCGCATCGCCACCACTCGCGCCGTGGGTCCCGAGCCCGCAATATGGACCTGTGGAGCTCTTGCGGGCCTGTGCGGCGACGCTCCGGGACACGGAGCGTCTGGAGGGCGACTCGACGGAGGACCTTATTAGGGTCATCCGGGAGTTAGCCCAGGAGGCCCTTAGTCCCAAGCGGGCCGCGCAGCCGGCAAGCTGTCCTGTTCCGGAGGCTCTCGAGGGTGCCCGACCCACCGAGACCCAAACGCTCCCGACCCCCGCTAAGGCGGGCCCGGGGTCTACCGAAAAGGCTCGAAGGCCACCGCCGGCCACGGATCGCCGACCTCCGGGAGGCGGGCCCCAACGTCAGCGGGGAATCGCTCTCGACCGGGCATGTTATAGCTGTGGTGAGTTAGGCCACCGCTACAGCAACTGCCCGCGCGGACCCCCCACCAAGACGTTCTGCCGCAGGTGCGGGCGCAAGGGGAAGACCTTGCGAACGTGCCCGCATTGCAGCAAGGATTGGCGGCAAGAGGGGCCATACGTCCCGCAGGCAGGCCGCAACGTCCCGCGGGAGGAGCTGAAGGGGATGCGAGTCGCACAGGCGGAGGCCCGCAAGGCGCGGCCCCCGCCGGGGACGGTAGTCGACCCGGTTCCCGGGCCCTCGGGCCAAAAGGCCCGCAGGCGCCGACGGGGTGGCCGAGGCGCGCGAAACACCCCGCGCACCTAAGCTGGCCCCGGCCAGTTCCCGCAATATGGGTCGCTGGCCCATAGCTCTCGTGTGAGGTGGCAACGCCGCCCCACAGCTCCCGCAATATGGGCCTCTGGCCCATAGCTCTCGTGTGAGGTGGCAACACCGCCTCACAGCTCCCGCAATATGGGCCTCTGGCCCATAGTTCTCGTGTGAGGTGGCAACACCGCCTCACAGCTCCCGCAATATGGGCCTCTGGCCCATAGTTCTCGTGTGAGGTGGCAACACCGCCTCACAGCTCCCGCAATATGGGCCTCTGGCCCATAGTTCTCGTGTGAGGTGGCAACACCGCCTCACAGCTCCCGCAATATGGGCCTCTGGCCCATAGTTCTCGTGTGAGGTGGCAACACCGCCTCACAGCTCCCGCAATATGGGCCTCTGGCCCATAGTTCTCGTGTGAGGTGGCAACACCGCCTCACAGCTCCCGCAATATGGGCCTCTGGCCCATAGCTCTCGTGTGAGGTGGCAACTTCTCCTCACAGCTCCCGCAATAGGGGCCTCTGGCCCACAGCTCCCGCGTGGGATGGCAACAACCACACAGGTCCCGCAAAATAGGCCCCTGGCCCAGAGGTCTCGGGTGGGGCAACAAAGCCCCGTCCCCGTAAGGTGGGCCCCAGCCTCAGGGCCCTCGGGCGAAAGGGCTGCCTAACGAAGGAGCTCCGTCAAGCTCGCCCGGCCCACGGCCTTGGCGCCCGCAGAGGCAGCCATGCTCCCCCTGTTCCCGCAAGTGGAGGAAGCTACTCAAGTTCCCGCCACCAGCTACACCGAGACGATGGGATCTGGGTGGAGCAGCTCCCGTCAGGCTCCGGAGTCATCACCCAGGCAAGGACGCCACGGCTGAGGGGTAAGCCCGTTACGGTTGTATTGTCCGTCCGTGGTGGTGGTACGTGTGGACCTCGCGGTCCAATTATTTCTCGCGTAGCGGGGCGGTTAGTGCCCGCGACAGGTCTCGGTCTCTCCCACCCATGATTCAAGCTACCGAATGGCAACAGGAAGAGACAACCAGGCTACCGTACGTACACAAGAATCGGTTGGTGTTTCGTGCAAGGTTAGCTTCTCGTGCTGCGGGACACTGGTCCTACGCAGTAGATCTCGTTCCTTCCCCATCCTCTAAGCTACCGATTGCAACAGGGGAAGGAAACTTATCGTTACCGCGTAGGGTCCCGTTACGGCTTTGCCCTGATGGGGACCATGCAGCTCCCTTAAACGCAACCACCCGTAAGGGGTGGGGAGTTGTGACGTGATTTTTCGGAATCACGCCCCAGGATGCGCTACCGGTCCCGTGTGTCACGTGCCTTGGCCCGAGTCACGCCCGTGACGATTGTTAGGGGCCTTTCTCCCCTGGTAGAGCGTCTGAGTTGTCGACTCCGTTCTGTGTTTTGGGTTGGCGAGCGGAACTCGGTCGAGCGGCGTAGCGCTCAACGCATCGAGCAATCCCGGCCGAGGGACGCCGCCAACGAGGCCTCTCGGGGAATCGGGGCACACCCGGCTGAGACGCCGGTACCCCACCGTAGAGGTGCATCGTGCTGGAGAGCGGGCCGTTTGGGTTACGGGCGGGGCTGGAGACCTCCGCGCCGCGCTTCAGAAAGGAAGCATTGCCCGCTCTCGCATGGTGACCCGGGGTTGCGATCCCCGAGAGCCTCCATGCTACCGACGGGAAAGGACCCCGATTGGTTACCGTTCCGTTTGCGGGGTAACTCGGGCAGAAAGGATAGTTTCCGAAAGGAATATTCTAACCGAATATTCCAGCTCCCGAAATAATATTTCAGCTCTCGATATTATACGAGATAAAGTTCTCGCTTGAACCGGCGATTTCGCCCGGTCCGATCTCGCGAGCGTGTTGACATTTTTTTCTTTCGTCGGTCGACACGCTCGGTCTCGCTCTCGCATAATCCCTCGCACGCCGGCCTTGGTCGCGCGAGGGAGAGTTAACGAAAATATCAGGTGAGACGAGAGAGTCTCCCGAAGTGCGAACGCTCTCGATTTCTAACGTTCTCGAGAGTTGTTGTCGTTGGGACGGCGAGCCCCGAGCCTCGCGATAGGAAGAGGTGTCGCGTCTCTCTCGCGCTCGCGTCGCCGCGCTCCCGTTCCCGCATTAGGAGCACGTCGTCGTGCTCCGTTGCTCCCGCGCGTATGACGTTTCCGCGTGCATGATTGCGTTCGCGGATAAGCCCGTCTACGTCTAAGGTTCTCGGGTGGGTGATCCACCGGCTCCCGCGCTATAAAATAAACCCTTAATTTGTTTTATAGCGGCGTTACCGTCCTCGCGGATAGCGACAGCTACCGATCGACGTTACGCTACTCCTGGCGAATCCCGACCCCTCTACCACAACCCACAGCCTGAGCGGCCGTGCCATACCGCAACCGTCCCTCCCCGTGGAAAGGCCTCCAGTTCAGTCCGGTTAAACGGTTCCGGCGATCAAAAACCGAGGAGAGCTCCAGTCTCCGAACCCGGTTAGGATTCCGGGGGAGACCAAAAATCAAGGAGATCTCCAGTCTCCGCCTGGCGGGTCGGGTTTGATCCCCCGACCCCAGTTTATTCCGGTTGAGACGACCGGAGAAACAACGTCTCTGGCGCCCCGGGTACTGCGGAGGCACTTACACGGGAGGAACGGCCGAAGGTGACGGATCTCTCGCACCAGATCCCGAGTCTAGTTCCCGTTTCCGGTAAGAGAAAATTATTCCCGTCACAATATATATATATATATATATATATATATATATATATATATATATATTCGTTGAAGTTAGTTAAAGGACTTATGTCCCTAAAGTATGCATGGAAATAGATATCCGGTATTATTATAGGAGGTACTCCAGGGACTCTCGTATATGTCGCTTAAGCATGCAGGTACGTGTATATGTATGAATATATGAGACATCATGGTATGGTATTCCGGGGACCCATGTGCGTGTCCCAGAAGTGTACAGGCAAACAGATATGTACGTGTATATGAGGCTATTCGTAAAGTTAGTCCGCGCACCCATGTGCTCGTCCCTGAAGATACGGGTAAGCTTCGCGGTAACTTTATTATGGGAACTGTTTGTCCCTAAAGTATCCGGGTAGATATACGCGTCCTAAATTTAAAGATATATTTATGAATATTTTATAAAACGGGGATTGTGAGTTAAATCGATCATATATGGGTCGTTCTGATTAATATGGACCCCAAGAAAAAAATAAATGAGCGCGTTGAGCGCGAGGCAAAAATCTTAATAATTATTACAATTGTCACGTCCTGAGGGGACGTGGGCCTATGTGTTATCGCGGTTCCCTCTTTTTAGCCTACGCCTAGCGCAATAGCTCCGGATGAGGGTGAAAAAGGGAAAGGTGCATGCAAAGATGGGAGTGACGCAGTGACTCGATTAAGAAATGAATTGATCTATACAAATAATTAACAATTTGGGATTTATTGAAATTAACCAATTTAGTTAATTCCGTCAACATGAAAATACATAGAGCTTCGCTTACATTCATGATGCGCCGTGGATACGATAATCGGTTTACAGCGATTGGGTTCGGGCCTCCGCAGATAGGTCGGACCCCTCGGTTGCGCACGCTCGGCGACAATGTTGAATTTACACGTTGATACAAATTTTTACACATGCGAGTTTCACACATACACATTCAACGTAGACAGTTAAATGTTTTCTTACAGTTCGCGTTTTTATGAGGAACAATTTCGGGGTTCAAGTTTCGCGTTTGCTGTCAGGAGACAGATGTTCTACTTATACCGATGAAAGTTGTTGGGAGACTCTTCTCTACGAGTGGTGATGGAACACCCTGACTTGATGATTTTCTTCTTCTAGGATGTAGGAAAAATTGGGATGCTGAGGTGGTGGGAGACTGGCCCCCTGGGAGAGTGCACATTTGGGGGTGCATTCTTGTGGATTGGTGGAAAATGTGTATAAGTTGAAATGAGAGTGGGAGCGAGGAGTAGGTTGCGATAGCCACAACCGTCGCTCTATTTGCGGGAATTGGAGCTGCGCTTCTGGAGCGCGGAAAAATACAGAGGAAAAAGGGGCCTTGTCGGCGCCAAGAACGCACCCTCGAGATAGGGCTTGTTGACCGAGGCCAATGAGTCGACGTGAGAAATATCAACGCAGTTTTATGACCGGGTCAACTTTCTGGGTCGGAGGATTTTGACATTTTCCGCTCTTGGCTGGTCATTATAATTCGGATCGTTGCGTCGTTATGTATTTACGTCTTTACGAATATCATCACGCATTTCTTGCGTGTCGCTTCACGTGTTCGTCATCTTTGTAACCCGAAGGTTTCCTTTGTGTATTTTTGGTTTTAAGGACACTCTGCGATGTACTCGGACACTGTTCGGATTACAACGAGACTGTTCGAAATTTCTCCTGCTTGTATATTTTTTCTCGATATCGTTAAGACCGCTACGCTTTCGCGTGGGAAGGTACGAGAAACGCTTAGTTATATTATTATGGATAGGCTACGTTTCCGCCGTGGTAGGCCTAACTCTAAAGAAAAATATTCAGATCCGTCGAAAAATGAGAATGCCGCTATCGTGCTATTATGCTTAAAAATACATTGTATGCATTTGGTCACGACGTAACACAATTCATACCAGATATGAATATTTGGAAGGCGAGAGTGCTCGGACGTAACAATATCACTTAGGTCTGACTACAATGTTGGCGATACTACTATCCTAAGTCCGACCTAAATACAGTTAAACTACGTGACGGGTTGCCTACGTGCAGGGGCAATATACCTCTTGTGCCATCCGGTTCCCCTGATACTCGAATTTTAATTCGCGCCCCGCGAATTCGCTTTACCCCAATATAAAATATAATTCGTTACCCCGCGAGGGTCCAAATTAACCCCTTACCTGTTACCTACCCGTCAGGTAATTCGCAACCTGTAAAATTAAAATTTATAAAAAATAAGAGAAAAGTATAATGCATAAATATATAGCATGTCTACCTCCATAAATATTACTGGTACACCCCAGACTTCGAGGATAAACCAGAGTTTATACCCTCATACGGTCAGTAACTTCAGGGACCTAATAATATATATATATATAATTTATAAGAACACTATTAAAGTTTAAGGACAACATAAATCATATGCATATGCACTTTAGGAACACCACCAACTCAGAGAACAATCTCAATACACATGAGTGTACATTTCGGAAACATTCAAACTATAAACCCTGTAATGTTAACCTATAAGGTATATTAGGAGGACGTTCTCGTAATTTCGAGGACAAAGGATATACCTCCATACATATCGCAAAAACATTCTCGTAACTTTAAAATGTATGTTTCGAGAACGTTCTAGAACCATCCAGAGAATTCAAGGACGATCTTGAAAAGAACAAAAGGATTGCATCACTAAATGCAATCTCAAGCCGGACAAAAGAAATTCCGAAGGGTCGGATTACACCTCGAGTTCGACCAAAAGAGATAAGAAAAGAATGCACACGTGCACCTACTTCGCAATACCCAATGGAATATTACGCACAATCTCGAACCTTCTCGAACATTACAATATTCATTTAATATATTAAGAATACATATAAATAAATTGTAAAAGCAATGATAAATGAACAAATCAAACTAATTTATGAATGCTTCAAATTAATCAAATCTATATCAAAAACAAGAGAGAACCGAAAAATAAGACACTACGCCATAAGAGGGGAAGGCACTCCGTCATCCGCACTCCTGTGGAAGAAATATATACAGCAGGCCCAAGCCGGGGCCCCTCAGTTCCAGCCGGTCTCTCCACGGAGCAACATCGCGTTCGGTCGCTCTGAAAATCGGTTAATTATTCAACTATAAAAGTTTGTAACAATATACGTACGAAAAGTGCATTATTGTGTCTGAGTTTTTCTTACTCAATCCATAGTCATCTCTACGTCCTAACGCGTTAGAGATAAGGGGAATAAGGAAAGATATTTGAAGTCATGTGTTTCTCACCGAAATTGGAAGAAATAGTGAAACGAATATACGGAATAGATTGAATAGCTATCCGATCATCATCTTACAACGATACCGTTATTTGTGCAGATATCTATGCACGATAATTACCTACAGTAACCCCAAGTTATTTGTGCAGATACCTGTGCACGATAACTTGTCCACTTTACCTTCGCATATTCAATCTCTTCCGTATGCCTAGACGACGGGGAGATAAACATTATCGATTCCGTCGAATTATTGCTGAGGCTTTGGGCCAACTCCCTCGTGGCCCTAGGGGAAACAACAAGAAATTAAGACAAAATTCAGTAATCCCTAACAAATCATTATCGCCTTTCGACAAGGAAACGGTTTCGCAAATAAATAACATCGCGTCTTCTATCATCGACTTTTATACGGAAAGTTTCCATATCAAGGAACCTCTAAGTGTTGCGAACCATTTTTCTGTATCAATCTGCGAAACATTCGGAAATTCTTATATGAAACCATCATGACCTACGGAACCCAGCCGAGTTCATCCCAAGGTGATCTCCAGCATCCCGGTGAACACTGAAATCCACCTGGTTGACAGGAAGGGGTGCATCCGAGTCATTCGCCCATACTTCGGTGGTTCCCCTCAGGTAAAACAACAGAAGCCAACTCCCTAAGACCCGCTACGTTTCCACGCTCGGACGGAGAGTAAATCTTCCACGTTTACCTCATTTTCATTTTATTACTCACCAGATTTTTCAAATCATTGATAACTCGATCACTTCTAATGGATTCATCCCCATCCCTAACGGGCGCATTCCCGTTTAAGGGGGGATTGTCTTTTTTTTCGCAAAATTTACCGCTTTTTGGGAATTTTTTTGTGAAGAAAGTATACAACGGAAAACTTGTGAAACTTGGCATATAGTTTTATTGATCTGTTTACTACATACAAAAAATTTTTTAAGCAATTTCATCAAAAAATTCGCCTCTCACCCCCCTCGACGCGCGATGGTCCTTTTTTGATGGTGTGCACGATTTCTCAAAAACTATTCAACCGATTGCCTTCAAATTTGGACAGAATGCTCAGCTGACATCCTTTTATCGTTTGGTGAAGCAAAAAAGCAATACGTTTAATAGTTTTTCATTTATAACAAAAAATCGATCAATTTTTTTCGAAAAATCGATACTTCAAGTTCAAAACGTCACCAAATCGTCAATTTTTTTTTCCCTTCATCGAACGATAGCTATATGTGTCTAAAGTAAAATGCTTTTTGGGTTTTTGTTGCAAGATGAACGTGAAGTCTGTAATCGTGCACACCATCAAAAAAGGACCATCGCGCGTCGAGGGGGGTGGGAGGCGGATTTTTTGATGAAATTGTTTAAAAATATTTTTGTATGTAGTAAACAGATCAATAAAACTATATGCCAAGTTTCACAAGTTTTCCGTTGTATACTTTCTTCACAAAAAAATTCACAAAAAGCGGTAAATTTTGCGAAAAAAAAGACAATCCCCCCTTAAACTCTTAGGATCCCCTTTTACCTGTGAAATCATCCTCTTGAACGAAATTCGAGTACCATCTAAAATAAACCTAAAGAATTAAAACTTGATTTTGCAACCGCGACGTAACAGGTAAGCATTTTTGGTGGCAGCGGTGGGATGATGCCCCGTTAAAAGTAATCAATATCAGGGCAAAATAAATAACACAATATCGTCAAAAAGGTAAAGGAAAATAAATAACTAAAAATAACGGACAGAATGGAAATACGTAGTAAAAGTAGAGGTATATGTAACGAAGACGAAATCAAAATATTAGCTGACCAATTGGACAGAAAAAAAGAACAACGTCTTGCACAAGAGAATGCCCTTCGGGCAAAAGAAAGAGAAATGGAAAAACGACTCGAAGAAATCCAAATGAGGGATGAATATTTGATTGAACAAGAAAAAACAAAAGAAACATCTAACGAAGGCAATGATCCCGAACAAGCTGAAGTTGATAAATCTTTGCAATCCATGTTGAAGAATTTACTTTCCGAATTTTCAGAAATAAAAAGAGATATTACAAATATAAAAAGGGAACAGGGAACCGGGAGTCCGGAACCTATTCCCCAAAACGTTTTCCCTCCCTTTCCCGACCGATCGACTCAACCGTCACTGACGTATAAAGGCACATTAGAATCAGTCCCCATATTCACTGGATATAATATTCCCGTGCTAAGATTTATACGAACATGTCAAAGGGCAAGGGACATGTTCCCGCCCCAGCACGAACCAAACATTGCCCGACTATTGCGCACCAAACTAAAAGGTTATGCTGCAACAGCCCTCGCAGATGATACATTCCTCACAATCAAAGAATTCGCGGACCGTCTGAAAACCTTTTTCGGAGCTTCAAAAACCATTAATCAATATCGCGGCGAACTGGGGAACATTGTAAAAGGAAAAAACGAACACGTGATTGACTGTATAAGTCGCGTTAAAGATCTGCACGCCGCAATAACAGAAATTAAGAGAAAAAATTCTCCAAACATTTCTCGCGTCATAGCCGTAGAAAACGATGCTCTTGAGTGCTGCATTAACGGCCTCCCTTCCGATTTCCGCTTACGATTCAAAATAGAGGGCTACGCGAATCTCGGGTCAGCATTTTCTAAGTCAATCAAAATCGAAAAAGAAATCGAGCGCGATCGCGGTCATTTCAAAGAAAACCGAGTCGATTTAAAAATTCCAGCTACCAAAACCATCGCCATTACAAGTGAAGAATGCGAGCATTGTTCGAAACCTCATCAATCTGATCGTTGCTGGTTCAAATTTCCCGAAAAACGACCTCAGTGGAGTAACCAACGCCAAAAAGCAAACTCAGCTCAAGGTCCGCGTCATTCAAACGGATCAACCCGACTATCATGCAATTATTGCAAACGCCTTGGGCACATTAAAAAAAAGTGTTACAAAAAATAAAACGACGAACAAAAAGCAAAAAACGAAAAATCTCGCCCGAACAACGAGCGCCCAGTCCAGGACGAGAAAATCCAAGGGCGCCCTGTCAAGGTAGTCGAGTCGTCACCATCCGAACCCTCAACGTCCGAACCACTCCCAGCAACTTAAAGGAGTTCCTGAATTTTTGGTACGACACCGATTCCGATGCGAATTTGGTTAAATTAAGTGCACTAGATTCTAACACGACGTTCGATCCCTATAACATCCTACGACTCTTGGGTATCTCTGAAGAACCCGTATATACAATGGGAGCATCAACACTCACGATCGAACATAACGAGGTTAATTTCCATATTGTACCCGATGAATTTCCAATTAAACAAGAGGCCCTATTAGGATCTGCTTTTTATAAAGAATGCAAGGCCGTTATCGATTACGGCCGCGAAGAAGAAAGATGGGCAACTCATGTTGTCCCTTTCAAAAAGCATGCCTCACTTTTCGTCGCCAAACGAACCAAAACTGTTTGCTATGTCAGAATTGCAAACCCGGAAATAAAAGAGGGATATGTGCCATACCTCCCGATTAAAAAGGGAGTTTTCCTGGGCGAAGCCGTAGTAACAGTAACAAATCGAATTGGCTACATAATAGTGCACATTACAACCGATAAAGATTTAGAATTTCCCGTTCCCACTATGTCCCTTCAGGAATACCAGACTAAAGAAGACTTCAACGATAACAACGAAAAAACCACGCTATTAGCTGAAAGCTATTGCGGTGATAAAATCAAATCAGTAAAAGCGCTACTGCGTCTTGATCATTTGAATGAAGAAGAAAAAATAAGCGTAAATAAAGTCATTGCCGAAAATTTAGATCATTTCCACATCCCTGGTACAAAACTAGGTCACACCGATGCAATCGAGCACAAAATCGCCACAACTGACGATCAACCCGTCTTTACCCGGCAATATCGCTTACCGTCCTTGGATAAGGACGAAATAACTAAACAAGTCAGCGAACTTATCGAAAACGAAATTATAACACCATCTCTGTCACCTTACAGTTCACCCTTGTGGAGTGTCCCTAAAAAGGCCGATTCGAAGGAAAACCCGAGATGGCGGATGGTGATCGATTACCGAAATCTGAACGAGAAAACGATTGGAGATGCCTACCCCCTTCCACAAATAAACAAAATTTTGGACCAATTAGGCAACGCCAAGTACTTCTCAGTATTTGATCTTGCAAGCGGGTTTCACCAAATCAAAGTTCACTCGGAGGATGCGCATAAAACCGCGTTTTCAACGCCTTTTGGTCACTATGAATTCACGCGCATGCCATTCGGTTTGAAAAAAGCGCCAGCAACCTTTCCAAGACTCATGGACAAGGGACTTATGGGTTTGCAAGGGGTAGAGTTATACGTATATCTCGACGATATTGTCATTTATGCAAACTCATTAGCCGAGCACGAGGCAAAATTTAAGAAACTCGCGATTAAGCTCCGAAACGCAAATTTGAAATTACAACCCGATAAGTGTGAATTCCTCCGAAAGGAAGTAGCGTATCTGGGGCATGTCATTAGTGAAGACGGAGTAAAACCCGACCCAAATAAGCTCGAGGCCTTACGGGAATACCATAGGCCAACGACACAGAAAAAGATAAAGCAATTTCTGGAACTAGCGGCTATTATCGGCGCTTTATTGAAAACTTTTCCGGGATTGCCAAACCATTAACAGCGCTTTAAAAAAAGGGAATTACCTTCAAGTGGTCAAGTTCCCAAGAGGAGGCATTTAACAAGTTACGTGACGCTCTATGCAAGGAGCCAGTCCTCCAGTACCCCGACGTTACTAAACCATTCATTGTTACAACCGATGCTTCCAACATCGCAATCGGCGGTGTATTAAGTCAAGGGGAAATCGGTAAAGATCGCCTCATCTGTTACGCTTCGCGTACACTAAGGAAACATGAGCTCAATTACTCAACATTCGAAAAAGAACTTTGGCCATAATTTATTCAGCCAACCATTTCAGACCATACATTTACGGAAGAGAATTTCCACTCGTAACAGATCACAAGCCTTTAGTCTGGCTTGACGCAGTTAAAGACCCGGCTAGTCGGCTGGTGCATTGGCGCCTAAGCCTATCAAACTACGAGTACAAAATAAATTACAAACCTGGCAGAGTGAACAGCAATGTGGACGCCCTGTCCAGAAATCCGCCTGAAAAAGAGAAACCAATATTAATCATGAAACACAAAACACAACTGCTAAGCTCACCAGAGCCAGACTCCGATGATGAAGAGAGAATGTATAGTCCTCCCAAAAAGGGAATCACAAAGAACACGGCAACCCCAAGAGTAGCTCCATTTAATAGTGAAAATGAAGCCCCTGTTTCCGGGAACGCGTTCAATGGGAACGAGTTAGGCGAACCGTCCCAAAACATTGATGATAGCAAAAAAAATCAAACGCCCCTCTCATCCCCGCTTCCTGAAACCAGGGATGACAGCGACGATCCTAGCTTACAAGAATACGTATCAGATAACGAAAGCGTAACGTCAAGCGAAAATAGCGAAATGATAGAAAACCCGACGGTACCATACGAAAACCCTGAAATAGAGAGAACGTGTACTGGATCTATAGCCATAATAGAATCTCGCGACAGACTAATCATGCAGAAAAACACTCTTGTTTTTATTTCAACGTTTGGTAGACCTATTGACGAAGGCGCAAGCACCTACAGTCAATAAACAAGTTACCTCAGTTTGAAAACATCACGATTGCTAAGGTAAAAGTTAAATCAGAAAGGAACCGCCATCTAATAGCACTGCCAATCGCTTGGAATGAGCAACATAACCTGACACAAGATGTGTTAGACGATTCCTTGGAATCCCTCAGGGACGCGATAAGGGAACTGCGTATTTCCTCAATATCCATTGCAAAAACGAACACAATAGGAGTCGCCTGGACTAATATTCGAAATCAGCTAATCGCAACACTACAGGGCGAGACTCTGTCAATAATAATTTGTAAACAATTGGTAAGAACACCACCTGAAAATGAAAGACTGGAAATAATTCAAGAAAAACACGATTCCCTTGTTGACGGCCATAAGGGCGTCACTAAAACCTACAAAAGGATTCGTGAAAATTTCTTTTGGGAAAATATGAAGACGCAAATACAGGAATATATCCAGCATTGTAGAAATTGCCAACTAAAGAAACTAGTTAGAGTGAAAACGCGTCAACCAATGATCCTCACCGATAAACCGGGAGCAGCGTTCGACATGATTTCCATGGACATCGTGGGACCACTCCCAACCACAGCTAGAGGTCATACCCATATACTCACCATTCAAGATCTCCTAACGAAATATTCTATGGGCATTCCTCTGGCTCACAGAACAGCCGTAGACGTTGCAGACGCCTTTACCAACAACTTCATTCCACGCTTCGGCGCACCACAGGCTATATTGACTGACCGGGGACGAACTTTCGCAACTCACTGATGAAAGACCTCGCAAAAAGATTTCGTATAAAAACATACCAAGCAACGGCGTTTCATCCACAAACAAACGGATCAATCGAAAGATCCCATCATATGTTGACAGAATATCTCAAGCAATATGTCGACGCCCAAAAAGATTGGGACAAGTTCATCGAACTCGCAATGTTCTCATATAATACTAGCACCCATGAAGGCACCGGGTACACACCGCACGAACTAGTTTTTGGGAAACTGGCCCGTCAACCTTCAGGACACCTGCGAGTCGAGGAACATGCGGATCCAACATATCAGAACTATTTGGAAGAATTGTTTAACAAAATATATACACTGCAAAAATTAACTTCCGAAAATCTCAACAAGGCCAAAGAAAAATCTAAGTATTACTATGACAAAAAAACTAACCCACAAACATTCGGTGTGGGCGACCATGTCCTTATGCTAAAGGAGCCGCGCACGGGGAAATTCGCTGACCAATATACGGAACCCTGTGAAATTATAGAAGTCCTCTCCGGAGGAAACGTCGAAATTCTATATAAGGGAAAAAACAAAATCGTCCACACAAATAAACTAAGAACAACCAAATTATAAAAATTATTAATTGCAGGACGATGCTGCTGTCTATTGTCATCATCTTCTTCCTGAGAGGTCCAAGCCTTGCCAAGGGCCTCATTGGGTACGATTGCGGAGCACCTACACTCAATGTCACAACAATATCTCTCAACAACGTAAAGGACTGCAACATACCACTCATTGAACCACGACCCGAAACAACACACCTTCAGCTGCGGCAACTATCAGACTTCTCAAGTACGGAAGGTATTCAGTGCAAAGTGGAAATCGACCGCATCATCTATTATTGCAGTATGAACTCTCACAATTCCATCGTCCATAATGGTCGTCAAGTGTACATCCACGAACTAGACCATCGCTCCTGCCAACGAGTTCAAGAAACTGGGATCATCGCGCTTAGCTCCACGGCCGAAATAATCGGCGTCAGGAAAAATAGCTCGACCTCACGGAGCGTCACCTTGGCAGGATCTATTACCAACGAAGGTAAATGTTCCGGAACACAGTACAGTGATCCCTTTGGAACTTGGGATAATGTAGTTGTCGAGCCATCCGTCAAGATCGCTACTGCAAGCTATCAAGTACCTGTCAGCCTGGAGAACGGAAAAATTATCCTCCGGACAGGTACTCAATGTCAACTATCGGAGACAGCATGCCTAGATGTCGAGGGAAATTCAGCTTTCTGGAAATCCGAACCAACCGACACTTGCATGTTCTCCCGTTACGATGTCCTATTTGAGGGTCAAGCAACAAAAATACGATCCTTAAATGAGGGAACCCAGTCACCAAACATTTACACACTCACTGCACAAGAAAACGACCTTCGCATTAGCTGCAAGATCCGAGACAAATCTTTGTAGTTACACACTAGTTAGATCAGAACATCCAAAATTGTACATTCTCGAAACTCAAAAGGGTCACACTTTCGCTACACGGCGGAAGATATCGGTAAACAATCTCGATATTGTTTCCTATATGAACTCAAAATTTGTCTACGTAGAGAGACACATTAAGACACAAATAAAAAATCTTCACAAAGACGTACTTACACAAAGGTGCAAATTAGAATACCAAATCCTACAAAACGCGCTCTCAACAGCTAACATCCTGCCTGAAAAATTCGCACGGGTAGTCATGAAAGCATCAGGGTACATGGCAGTAATAGCCGGTGAAGTAGCCCATATAATCAAATTCGTTCCCGTGGAGTGTACTCTCTGAAGAACAATTGAATGTTACAACGAGTTGCCTGTCACGCATCGTAATCAATCACTTTTCTTATCGACAGTATTAAGAGTTCTACTCAAAGAAGGGACACAAATCGAGTGCAACCCCTTGCTTCCTCACTTCCTTCTTACTTACGACTTGGTACCGTTTAACTCCTCATCCAGTGGCAGTACCACGACCTCAGACTCTGAAGCCAACCACTATCCCAACATGGGGTTACGACCCCATCGGAAATCTGGCAACTAGCGGAATTTATACAACGAAGGAAATCGATGAATTACGAAACCGAATTATGTTTCCAGCGGAAAAACCAGCACTCCTGAATAATATCGCCGGAGGGTTCGCCGGATTTAACATACCACCAGGAAGCGTCTCATTACGAAACCTACTCGACGAGGACACCATTAATCACTTCGCCGAGAGTACCATGAAGAAATTCTGGAATGGCTTCGAAAAATTTGGTTCTGCCAGCGCGGGAGTATTTCCCATTGTCGTTATCATCACACTCATCAAGGCCGTCATCGACACATGTATTCACGGATACACCTTGCATTCCATCTACGGGTGGAGTTTCGCATTATTGGGGGCCATCTGGCAGTCAATAACAAATCTACTGATTGCTCGAGCACATCGGCACAACAGCACTTCCCGAGACAACAACCTGAGCGATAACACACAGCTTCAAGTATTAGTCACACGCGCAACTACATCGGGGCCAAGACCGGCTCCAGGATTGGCAGGTGTCGACCCAGAACTTCTCAGTCGACTAAACGTCGGTCTTTCGATGGAGCGAGGTCCGTCTCAAGACTAAAAAGGGGTTAGTTGTCACGTTCTGGGTCACCACCCTCTTCGAAACGGAAAAACCTCAAGAAATCGACAGATACGCGTAAATATACAATGCTCCTTATCCTTATCGATAATCACCGCCGTAAAAAGTATGTAAGAATACCCGGAAGCAAGAAATATTAACCATAAAATATGTCGGAACATACAGTCGAAATTTCCCTTAAACCGGCCCGACCAAACACGAGTGACATCACTTAGGTCTGACTACACTGTTGGCGATACTACTATACTAAGTCCGACCTAAATACAGTTAAACTACTTGACGGGTTGCCTACTTGCAGGGGCAATATACCTCTCGTACCATCCCGTTCCCCTGATACTCGAATTTTAATTCGCGCCCCGCGAATTCGCTTTATCCCAATATAAAATATAATTCATGACCCCGCGAGTGTCCAAATAAACCCCTTACCTGTTAATTACCCGTCAGGTAATTCGCAACCTGTATAATTAAAATTTAGAAAAAATAAGAGAAAAGTATAATGCATAAATATGTAGCATGTCTACCTCCATAAATAATACTGGTACACCCCAAACTTCGAGGGCAAACCAGAGTTTATACCCTCATACGGTCAGTAACTTCAGGGACCTAATAATATATATATTTTGACGTGATTTTTTTCTTAAGTCGCGTCACAGAAAGCTACCAACGATTTAGTTGTGTACTCGATGCCCGAGTTACGGCTCCTCCGTATATGTTACGGGCCTTTCCTCCAGTATGTTTGTTTTGTGACGTTTAGGTTTGGGTTTTGTTGTCGTTTCGGGTGAGGTTGGTGTACAAAACTCGGTCGAGCGGCGTGTCGCTCAATGTACCGAGCAATTTCGACCGAGGAACGCACCCAACGAGGCTTTCGGGGAATCGGTGCACGCCCGGCTGAGACGCCGGGGCCCCACCGCAGTGGTGCATCGTGCTGGAGAGCGGGCCGTTTGGGTTACGGGCGGAGGCTGGAGTCCTCCGCGCCGCGCTTCGGAAAAGAAGCTTTGGCCGCTCTCGCATGGTGACCCGGGGATGCGATCTCCGAGAGCCTCCATGTTACCTAGGAGAAAAGGCGCCGATTTGTTACCGTTCCGTTTGTGAGGTACCTCGGGCAGAAAATATAGATCCCGAAAGGAATATTCTATCAGAATATTCCAGCTCCCGAAATAATATTTCAGCTCTCGATATTATAAGAGATAACGTTCTCGCTTCAACCGGCGATTTCGCATGGTCCGATCCCGCGAGCGTGTTGACATTTTTTCTGTCGACGCACTCCGTCTCGCTCTCGCATAATCCTTCGCACGCCGGCCTTGGTCGCGCGAGACAGAGTTAACGAATTTTCAGGTGAGATAGTAGTGTTTCCCGGATCGCGATCGATCACGGTTCTCGAAGATCTCGGGAGAGTCGTTGACGATTTGTCGTCGTGCCGCGGCCCTCGTGAAGGAGAGACATATCGTGGTCTCTCTCGCGCCCATGACCTCGCGCTCTCGTTCTCGCGCTTGAGATACACATCGGGTGTTCTCTCGTTCCCGTGCGTATGGCATTGTTTTCGTTCGCGTTTCGCTTGGGATACCGCCTACGTTAAAGGTCCTCGGGTGGCTGACCCACCTGCTCCCGCACAATAAAATAAAATATTATTTTGTATACTGTGATGTTACCGGTGTCGCGAATAATGACAGCTACCGATAAAGGTTACGCTACTCCTGGTGAATCCCGACCCCTCTACCATGACTCACAGCCTGAGCGGCCGTGCTCTACCGCAACCGTCCTCCCGTGTCAGTGCATCCAGATAGTCTGGTTATGATTCTGGCGAGACAAAAAGCAGGGAGGTCTCCAGACTCCCAGGTCATACCGGTTAGGATTCCGGTGAAACAAAAAACGCGGAGTCCTCCAGCTCCGATGGTGGGTCAGGGCGGATCCCATTGACCCGAGGGCATACCGGTTGAGAAATTCGGTGAAACAAAATTCTCTGGCGCCCCGGGTAATGCGGATGCACACACGCGGGGTGGACAGCTGAAGGTGACGGCTCCCGCACCGAGCTCTCGTGTTCACGTTCTTGGTTTCATGGTAAAAAAAATAGTTCCCGTCACAATATATAACTTATAAGAACACTATTGAAGTTTAAGGACAATATAAATCATATGCATATGCACTTTAGGAACACCACCAACTCAAAGGACAATCTCAATATACATGAGTGTACATTTCGGGAACATTCAAATTATAAAGACGTTAATTTCAACCTATAAGGAATATTAGGCGGACGTTCTCGCAACTACGAGGACAAAGGATATACCTCCATACATATCGCAAAAACGTTCTCGTAACTTTAAAATATATGTTTCGAGAACGTTCTAGAACCATCCAGAGAATTCGAGGACGACCTTGAAAAGAACAAAAGGATTGCATCACTAGATGCAACCTCAAGCCAGACAAAAGAAATTCCTAAGGGACGGATTACACCTCGAGCTCGACCAAAAGAGGTAAGAAAAGAACGCACAGGTGCACCTACTTTGGAATACCCAAAGGAATATTACGCACAATCTAGAACCTTCTCGAACATTACAATATTCATTTAATAAATTAAGAATAAATATAAATAAATTGTAAAAGTGTTACGTCCTAGCACTCTCGCCCTCCAAATATTCATATCTGGTACGAATTGTAATAATTATTAAGATTTTTTCCTCGCGCTAAACGCGCTCATTTATGTTTTTCTTGGGGTACATATTAATCAGAACGACCCATATATGGTCGATTTCACTCAGAAACCCCGTTATATAAAATATTCATAAATATATTGTAATATAGGCTGAGAATTTTTCCTTTTTTCCTTTCCCACGGTCGAACTCCGTCTTCTAATTTTATCACCTCCGCCTCCTTCACCGACATTCCGACGAAAACTCCCACACAAATATTAGAAGAGTCCTGATATTCCTCCCGCGTACCTTTTTTATTACCACCGCCCGAATGCAGCTGCATTCGTAGTATCGTCGGCCCTTTACCAAATCCGTAACTTCCACCCAACCGCGGTCCCGAATTCAATAGGCACACACTGGTTTTCTGAATTCTCAGAAAACCATCTTCTAGCCCTATCGCTTGGGAAAAACGCCGAAGAACGCCTCAAGCGTCACGTAGGCCCTTCCTCCCACTATTTTCAATTTCCCACGCTCCAGCCCTATAAGTTGCCTCCGTTCTAGGCTAAGTAGTTAGTGAGTCTCCAAATTCTGTACGACACCGAATCTCTGTCCGTCAGTCATTTGAATAAACGTGTCTCGAGTAGCTCAAATCTGTGTTTACCGAGTTGTTCCGTCCTACGACCGAGTTCTGGAGTGAGTCAGTCACTCCTTTCCTCATAAAAATCACAAAATTGTCCATCCGCTACATCACAATTGGTGCTAAGTGTGGGGTTGTGCTGACTATCAACGCTGGGAACATAGGACCGATCGACGACACTCCGAGTCTACGAAGGACACACGTTTGGAACTGGACCCACAAAAGGAATCGGTGAGTAAAGACTCATTTACTCGTTACCGCGAGCCACAAATTATAAACACCGATTCCGAAACTGACTCAGTGGATCAGGCCGAAATGTCACTATGTAACGTGAACGCGGCTATCAAAACAGCGTTCGCTAGAATAAAAGACTCGGACTCACAAAGCGAAATAGAAGATAACGCTTCGCATATGACGCACGCATTACCGGAAGACTCTGTTGAAGAGCTAGCACCAAAAGAAGCTCTAGAACTAATCCGTGAATTCGATGGCAAATCCTTGGGCGTTGAAACCTTTATTACGTCGATTGAAGATGTTAGACCACAAGTGAGTCGATCAGATTATCTCCGCCGATTAATAAACACGAAAAAGACAATCGGAGACGCGGCAAGAGAAATTGAAGAATGTGAAACAAATACGTACGAACAACTTTACGAGTGTTTACGGATCCTTATTGGAAATTTGCAACCAGTTAGCGTTTGGAGTGACATAAGATCACGAATGTTCCAACAGAAAAATGAAAGTGTTTCAAAATTTACAAATAGATTTCTAGAAGTACAGAACCAACTTCTCTCCGTGTTAGCCAATTCAACCCCAGATGAAACACAAAGACGATCCATTGTGGAGTACGAACGCCAACAAGGGCTTGACCAATACCTGTTGGGATTGAAAAAGGAAATATCGACTGAAGTACGCGCTTAAAAACCGGAGAATATTCAAATGGCAATAGCTCGAGCGCAAGCCGCAGAGGCATACGATTATACTAGGGAAATGATGACACGCAACCTAAACATTAGCGAAAAAAATACAGGTAGCTCAGAAGCCCGAAAACCATCCTATCATAAATCTTTCGGAACTCCCGCGCCGGCACCGTTCTCTACGTTAGCATGCCGATATTGCAACCGCATGGGTCACTCTGAGCGTGATTGTCGTAAAAAAGCCTACGACCTACAAAACCCGAACAGAAACGGACCGCAACAACAGTTTTTTCAAAACGGACAGTCGCGCAATCATCGACCAATGCAAACAACAGTCAATCAAATACCAGAGGAGAGAGAAATTATCACGACACAAGAAATATCCCCCGAGTCAACGCCATCGGATCCGCTAAACGAGTGGTCAAACTTCACACACGATCAGCCAGCAGAATAGGCAGTTTTCTCCTCGATACCGGTTCGGCAATCAATTTAATTAAAATCAGCATGTTGACAAAACGGTCGCAGATCGATCGAAACATTAAGACCCCGTTTTCCATGGGAAATGAACAACACGAGTCGTTATTTGCTGCTAGACAAGAAATTCAAGGAAAGACTCACATTTTTCACGTTATTCCCAATGATTTCCCCTTAGACGAGGACGGGTTAATTGGCATTCCATTCATGGAAAAGTACCAAACGAACATCGGTATCGGTAGAGAAAACTATTTAATGTTCGACGATCAACGATTTGAATTCAAGAAAGTTTCTGTCACCATCCCACCACGAACCATCTATTTTATTACGGTTCGTACGAATATTGAAAATGGAACAGCCGTCACGGTCGAGAACAATCCTGGAGCAATAGTGCCTTGCATCTTCGAAGCCAAGGATTACGAGGCCCGAGTACCATTTTTGAATGACTCGGAAGAACCGATCACGGTTACGATTGACCAGCTACAGGGCATTCCTTTTAAGGAAACGGCCTGTTCGCGTAAGGAGGAGCGCCAAGACGCACCAAAGGATGTAGCTCGTGTCAACGCTATAGAAATTACTAATTCCGCCGAACGTATTCACACATTGAAAGAAAACGTTCGACTCGAGCATGTTCCACCAGATCAAGCAGAAAAGGTTTGGGACATTACTTCCGATTTTCCGGACGTTTTTGCCCGGCCTGGAGACCCACTGCCAGGTACGAAGACAGTAAAGCATCGAATCATTACGTGCGACGACACACCTGTGAACACGAAGCAGTACAGGTATCCACCGGTTCACAAGGAAGAGATCGACCGGCAGGTAAACGAGATGCTAGAAAAGCAGTTAATCGAGCCGAGTGACTCGCCGTACAATTCACCAATTTGGGTTGTACCAAAGAAATCGGATGCATCGGCGAAACAAAAATCGAGGAGCGTTATCGATTTTCGCAAATTGAACGAAAAAACTACTCACGATGCCTATCCTCTCCCATGTATCGACGAAATATTAGATCAATTAGGCCGAGCAAAATATTTCTCCGCTTTTGATCTAGCCTCGGGATTCCACCAAAGCCCAATGGACGAGCGTGATGAACAAAAAACAGCGTTTTCTACGCCATCAGGTCACTACCATTATAACAGCATGCCGTTTGGACTTAAGAACGCACCTGCAACATTTCAACGCATGAAGAACAACGCGCTGCGAGGATTAATTGGAAATAGCTGCTTCGTCTATCTCGAAGACATAATAATTTATGGACAAACGCTTGAAGAGCATAACAAGAAACTTATTGACGTGTTAACCAGCCTTCGCGAATCAGACTTAAAATTACAGCCGGACAAATGTGAATTTCTACGGCCAGAATTGGAATTTCTAGGACACGTAATTTCAAAAGGAGGATGAAACCAAACCCGGAGAAAACTGAAGCGGTACAGAATTTTCCCAAGCCAAAGGATCAAAAACAAATTAAACAATTTTTGGGACTCGCTGGATATTACCGAAAATGTATAAAGGATTTCAGCAAAATAGCGAAACCACTTACAGAACTCTTGAAGAAGGATACAACATGGCCTTGGACCTACAAACAAGAACAATCATTCAACTTATTACGAACAGCGCTGACAACATCTCCCGTCTTTCAGTATCCGGACTTCAAGGAATCTTTCGTGCTCACTACCGACGCGAGTAACCACGCCATAGGTGCAGTGTTATCGCAGGGACCCATCGGCAAGGATCGTCCCATCGCCTACGCATCACGCACCCTTAATAAAGCCGAACAACGATATTCGACGACGGAAAAAGAGATGTTGGCAATAGTCTTGGCTGTGAAACACTTCCGACAATATTTGTTCGGAAAGAAATTCCAAATCGTTACGGATCACAAGCCGCTGATCTGGATTCTTAAAACTTCGAACCCTCCAACGATTAGTCGCCTAATGAGACTCCGTTTGAAACTCGAGGAATATGAGTATGAGGCCGTTTATAAAAAAGGAACGTTGAATACAAACGCTGACGCCCTATCACGAATATATCCCGTAACTACTCGACAAGGAGAACGCAACGGTACCCTAAATGAAGAGACCGATCATCAAGAAGCGTCAGATATCATCGAAGAAGAAAGCGACAACGCAGCGGATACTGAGAACGCAGCGGAAAGGAATAATTTTCAAGAAGAGACGGAAAATGAAAAATTTCCCTTTTACATCGAATTCGAACTATCGAAGGAAATACCAGTGGTTCCTGAAATTGTTGAGGAGACACCACCCTGGAACACACCGAGGATCAAGATTACAGATCAACCTGAAAACAGTGAAGATGAACTGCATCTTGATTTCTCAGCTGACGAATTCGACTGGTATAACGTATTAGCTGAGAAACTGCCAGTGACCGAAGAACCTACCAAAATTCATTTAGGTTGCAAACACCTGCGCGAAAACCCACTTACAAAAATGAAAATTAAGCAGATGATCTCATTTATTTGGTCAAAGAAATCAGAACGACCGTTCCTCTATCTCTACGACACGGAATTCTACTAGCCAGGCACAGAAGAAGAACGGATAGACATCATAAAACAACACCACGGGACAAGCGCCACAGGTCATTTCGGAGTAGCGAAGACCCTCGATCGGGTGAAGGCCGTTGCTACCTGGCCCAACCTGCAAAGAGACATCAAAGATTATATCCGTAGATGCGACACGTGCCAGCGGGTCAAGCTCGTGCGAACACATCCGCGAGCAGAAGCAATAATTACCGACACACCGGAGAAACCCAATGAAAAAATTGCATTGGACCTTATGGGTCCACTACCTGAAACGTACGAGGGTCACAAGTACATCCTCTCTGTACAAGACCAACTCACAAAGTACATTACATTGATTCCATTAAAATCACAGGATGCTCAATCAACAGTAACGTCACTGGTTGAAAACTTTATCTACATTCACGGAGCTCCAAAAATCATCTTAACTGACGGTGGACAAAATTTTATTAGCCAGACTTTCAAACATCTGGAGGAACTCTTCAAGATCTCACATATGACAACGACAACGTTTCATCCTCAAAGCATCGGAAGCCTGGAACGAGCGCACGGACCTATCAAAGAACAAATCAAGGCACTGATATGCGATAACCAGGAAGATTGGGATATAAAACTAAAGTTTGTTTCGATGGCTTATAATACAGCGAAACATGAAGGAACAGGACTAACTCCATTCGAAATGCAATTCGAAAGGAAACCCAATATCCCAAATAATCTGCCAGTTCAAAAGACCAATGTAACAATTGATCAGTACTTTGAGGGACTACGCGCTGATCATGAACGCTTCGTGAAAAGAGGACGCGATAATCTAATTGCCGCTAAAGAACGTTATAAGGCCGTCCAGGACGCTCACATTCATCGTTCTGTACCCATCTTTGCAAAAGGCGACGAAGTCCTCGTCGCTCAGGAGAGAGATAAGACACCCCTTGCCTCGAAGTGGGAAGGGCCAGCAGTCATCTTAGAACAAACGTCGGACGTGAACTACGAGATATTGCTGAACAACAGAAGAAAACTAATACATGTTAATAAATTAAAACCTTACTATAGAAACTAATCAAAAATTCTGTGCAGGCATGATGTGGCTGTTACTTCTCCTCCTTCCCGTAACGTGCGTTACAACCAATGAACTAAGGGTGGAACCACTCGAAGGCGCAATTTACATGGAAAACCTAGGAAACGCCGTGATCTACCACCAAACCTGGACAGTAGTCAACTACGTCGACCTCACCGAAATAAATCTACACCGAGACGAGCTGGTGCAAGCTACGCTGGGCTTGGCAACGGTTTGCAGTGGAGCCAACGAAAAGAAGAATTGCTCGGAATTTGCATCAATCGAAATCCTTCAGCACAGGTTAAATAGAATAGATGCTACGAGATCTAGATTAATGAACATAATTGATTATAAGCCCCGGTTTAAACGAGGCGTATTTAACTTTATTGGCGACATAAGTAAAATCTTATTTGGGACTTTAGGAAATTCTGATGCCGAATATTTTAATGATGAGATCGATAAACTTCACGCTGATAATAAGAAAATGAGTACCCTTATTCGAAATCAAACAGCAATAGTTAAGGGCATGGCATCTACACTTTTGAAAGCCATAGAAGAATTGCGCACGGAAAATCAACGACTGTTTAAGTCCTATGCAAAAGTCAATTTTGCAGTAGCTGATAATGCTAGAGATATCAAGATTAACGCACAAGTGACCCTTCTAGAGACTCTTATAGACGAATACAGTGAATGCATTAATAATGTCTTAAATGCAGTAAACGATGGAAAACAAGGGATAATCCACCCTCAAATCCTTAATCCTGCCGACCTAATCGACGCTCTAAAAACTATTCGGGAGCAAACAGCGACAAGTAATACTCCACCTGCACCTCTAGAAGAGTCTGCTTTTGCGGCAATTATAGGAATTAGCGACGTAAGCGTTATGTTGAAAGATAATCGTTTCACGTACATAATTAAGGTGCCAGTAATAGAAAACAGTTTGCTTGATGTGTTCCGTATTATTCCTATCCCCAAGCGGAAGGGAATCTCAAGTACATTTTTCTACGTGAACCCTCCTGATACATTAATAATGACCAATGCGGCCAGAACAATATTTACTCCGAGCACAGAAGAAGACTTCGATCACAGTAAAGAAGTAGGACCACGACGCTTGTGCAAACGTAAAAACCCTGACTATTTTGTACACGATCCCAATAGTTGCGAAGCAGTGATCATTCAAAAGCCGATAGACATATCTGACTCGGAATGTCAAATACTCTACATAAATCTGGTTTAATCTTTGTGGATTCAATTGAATTCAGGAAATTCGTGGATCGTGACGTCCCCGCATGACGAGACGTTTTATGTGACTTGTGATGACCATAAAACACACCAGTCACTACTACGCGGTACCAACAAAATAACCATAACAGGCGACTGCGTTGGGCATACTGAACACATCTTTATAAGACCTAGTTATGATAAAAGGATTACACAAGCTTCCGGCCTTCTGCTCAACAAGACTCTCAAAGGTCCGAATCTCGAAGAAGTGCTTCGAAATCATTCAGTTTCTTTGGACGACATTCAGCTAACAACGTTAGGACGACCTACACACGTTGACCTTACTCAACTCAAAACTCTTGGACAGACGTTAGACGAGATCTCAGAAGAGGCAGAGAAAATCGGACAACGTAAGCGGACGAAGACATTTGTCGAAACTACTTACGAAGGTATCAGGTATCTCGGGTACAGTCGTACCGCCGTTGTCTTCTTATATGTTATGTTTAGATGCGGATTATGTGGTTGTTTATCCAGTATATTCCCCAAACTATTTAAAGCAACCGTTTCTCCTTGTATCAATGTGTACAATAATTGTTTTCATCAAATCAACGAACATGTAGATTACCGTGTAAACTACGACGGAGAAGAATGTTCCATGCTAGAAATCGCCAGACATCGTAACGTACAAAACACTGCGAAACAAGTGGGTCGCCGTCGGTGCACTAGCCTTAAAGCTTGAAGAAAATTCATTTTTTTTGTATGAATTTTCTTAAATTAGGGGGGAGGTGAAATATAGGCTGAGAATTTTTCCTTTTTTCCTTTCCCACGGTCGAACTCCGTCTTCTAATTTTATCACCTCCGCCTCCTTCACCGACATTCCGACGAAAACTCCCACACAAATATTAGAAGAGTCCTGACATTCCTCCCGCGTACCTTTTTTATTACCACCGCCCGAATGCAGCTGCATTCGTAGTATCGTCGGCCCTTTACCAAATCCGTAACTTCCACCCAACCGCGGTCCCGAATTCAATAGTCACACACTGGTTTTCTGAATTCTCAGAAAACCATCTACCATCTTCTAGCCCTATCGCTTGGGAAAAACGCCGAAGAACGCCTCAAGCGTCACGTAGGCCCTTCCTCCCACTATTTTCAATTTCCCACGCTCCAGCCCTATAAGTTGCCTCCGTTCTAGGCTAAGTAGTTAGAAAGTCTCCAAATTCTGTACGACACCGAATCTCTGTCCGTCAGTCATTTGAATAAACGTGTCTCGAGTAGCTCAAATCTGTGTTTACCGAGTTGTTCCGTCCTACGACCGAGTTCTGGAGCGAGTCAGTCACTCCTTTCCTCATAAAAATCACAAAATTGTCCATCCGCTACATCACAATATCATTAAATTTAGCAGGCGTATATCTACCCGTATACTTTAGGGACAAACAGTTCCCATAATAATGTTACCGCTAAGCTTACCCGTAACTTCACGGACGAGCACATGGGTGCTCGGATTAACTTTACAAATAGCCTCATATACACGTACATATCTGTTTGCCTGTACACTTCTGGGACACGCACATGGGTCCCCAGGGTACCATACCATAATGTCTCATATATAAATACATATACACGTACCTGCATGCTTCAGGGACATATACGAGAGTCCCTGGTGTACCTCCTATAATAATTCCGTATGTCTATTTCTATGCATACTTTAGGGACATAAGTCCTCTAACTAACTTCAATGAATATATATATATATATATATACATACTCTAGGACCTCAGCGTCCTCATGTACGATTTGTGTACTGATATGCATACTTCTAAGGCATTAGTCCTCGGAATAACTTTAACGAATATCTATACGTATATATATGTATATATATGTATATATACATATACGTACTCCATACGCTTCAGGGACATGTACCCGAGTCCAGAGGCAATAATCGATACACATATACTGTCATGCATACATCGGGGACATAAATCTTCAAAGTAACACGCATAAATATACATATATATATACATACTCGGTCAACTCCTGGGACATCCAAGAGAGTCTCCGGAGTACGAATAGTAATATAAATACCTATACTTACATGTATAGTTCGGGCAGATTCACGAGGCCCCGAACTAGTATCCAACATATATATGTATATTCGTGTGGACCATAACACAATGGTCCTAGAAATAAGGAATATTGTCATATCTATATTATGTATATATTGGGGACGCGATAGTCCTCGAATGACCTGTGAAACTGTTCCCAAGCGGTCAGCTTCATCGCGAGTTTTCTCACAGACCTCCTCGGAGCTTGGTCACTACGTTGTCAGCACATCCTGCCGATAACGAAAAATATCCATTCCATTGCCCATGTATAACTCGCGAAAAATAACGTTATCAGAGCTAATATTCGGTTATATGGGGACCGAGCTCGAGAGCGAGGGTAATGACGCCAAGTCCTTTGTCTCAGAGACAAAGAGGGCGAGGATAGCTATTGCGCTCCGGGAGCTGGCCAGTCAGTTCCGTCCGGTCTATCCAACAGCGCGCATCGCAGAGTCGACGCTCTGAAAACCGGTACATTTATTTAATCTTATATTCTCTTCGAGTTTGCCCGGTCTCTTCGAAAGTGTAACTATAAGTCTCTGTAAAACCGGTATTAATGTTTAAATGAAAATAAAAGTAAAAGGAAACAACAAATCAAACCCTGCAACGGATAACTTACGAAATTTATATTATTTTCTTTATTGAATGTAACTACGCATATTTACGTGTAAAATACACAATTGTCTATATCACCTTTGATTTCTTCGCGCTATTAAAATCACGCAAAATACGGCGACCGCGCAAAGGTGTAACATATTTCGAGCAAATAATTAAAATATATTTGCCTGTCGTCCGTGCGTGTAACCACGCAACGAACCAATCATCGTAGTGCATTTCTTTTTCTTTCTCTCTCTCTCTCTCTCTCTCTCTTCCTCTCGCTCACGCCATTTTTCCTGACGCACGTATTCGTCTTACACATAAAATCATACCTGTCCAAAATTGGACAAATCTCGAAGTGTTTTACGAGGCTTGGGAAAGTTGACGCACGAACACGCCACATCCGCTGACTCGCCGTAATCTGGCAGGTTAGCGACTGGCACGGTTAACCCGGTGCTTAGTGTTCGGACGTCGATTTCCCTCGACCTTGACATTTGTATTCGCGGCTCGCCGCCAATCGCCGTAACCGGGCGGAGACTCTCTAGACTCGCTCAGCGAACCAAATGAAGTTTCATATTAATCTGTACCTATGCGTTAGACGAGTACGTTTCCCGATACATTCGCTCAGAAAATAAAATACTACATCTGTCCAAAATCGGACGTATACCCAATGTATTTTCCAAGGAATTCGGAAGAGTTGCCGCACGAACACGTGACACCCGCCGACCCGCCGTAATTCGGTAGGTCAGCGACTGGCACGGTCACACCGGTGCTCAGTGGTCGGGCGTCGTCTTCCGTCATTCTCAACATTTGTTCTCGCGGCTGGCCGCCAATCGCCGTAACCCGGCAGAGGTGGAGCCAGACGTAGCGAGTCGACGGTGCCGTATCCTGGCACGTCTTGCACTCACTCAGCTGTTCAAATAATTATAAAATCTATATATGTATATTTTTATTTCGAAGCGAACGTATCCCTCATAACATTAATCCAGCCCTCGTAGTCCCTGACTGCTCCCAAAAACATCGGCATACCCGGGCAATCGCATTCGTACGAGCACCGGGTACCCGTCTGGGCAACGACAGGTCGGATCGAGCTGGAACATCTTGGCTATTCTCGGACAAATTCGGTCACACGGTCGAGTAATATTGACCCGCTACGCACCGCCGCTCTTTCTCACCAAGGTAAGCACCATTTTACGCTACTTTCTTATTTGCTTACCTGTCGCTCAATGCGTCAAATTATACACCATCGACTTTACCAAGCGCTAATCCCAAGTGGGCACATTCCCGCATAAACGTGGCGCTGTTATTCTCCGACCGTAAGTTACCGTTTCATAAGTCATATACGACTTGATTCATTATAATCCGTACGTTCGTAGCGCACTTCCCATTCGTAAATTCAAATCCTGAAAGGCAAATTAAAAGACGATTAATTATCGATTAAAAATGGGACCCTCGACGTAACAATATGACAATATTCCGTATTTCTAGGACCATTGTGTTATGGTCAACACGAATATACATATATATGTTGGATACTAGTTCGGGGCCTCGTGAATCTGCCCGAACTATACATGTAAGTATAGGTATTTATATTACTATTCGTACTCCGGAGACTCTCTTGGATGTCCCAGGAGTTGACCGAGTATGTATATATATATATGTATATTTATGCGTGTTACTTTGAGCATTTATGTCCCCGAAGTATGCATGAAAGTAGATATGTATCGATTATTGCCTCGGGACTCGGGTTCATGTCCCTGAAGGGTATGGAGTACGTATATGTGTATATATCTATATATATATATATATTGTGATGTCGCGGATGGACAATTTTGTGATTTTTATGAGGAAAGGAGTGACTGACTCGCTCCAGAACTCGGCCGTAGGACGGAACAACTCGGTAAACGCAGATTTGAGCTACTCGAAACACGTTTATTCAAATGACTGACGGACAGAGATTCGGTGTCGTACAGAATTTGGAGACTTACTGACCACTTAGCCTAGAACGGAGACAACTTATAGGGCTGGAGCGTGGGAAATTGAAAATAGTGGGAGGAAGGGCCTACGTGACGCTTGAGGCGTTCTTCGGCGTTTTTCCCAAGCGATAGGGCTAGAAGATGGTTTTCTGAGAATTCTGAAAACCAGTGTTTGACTATTGAATTCGGGACCGCTGGTCGGTGGAAGTTACGGATTTGGTGAAGGGCCGACGATACTACGAATGCAGCTGCATTCGGGCGGTGGTAATAAAAAAGGTACGCGGGAGGAATGTCAGGACTCTTCTAATATTTGTGTAGGAGTTTTCGTCGGAATGTCGGTGAAGGAGGCGGAGGTGATAAAATTAGAAGACGGAGTTCGACCGTGGGAAAGGAAAAAAGGAAAAATTCTCAGCCTATATTACAATATATATACATATGTACAGATATTCGTTAAAGTTATTCTGAGGACTAATGCCTTCGAAGTATGCATATGAGTATACAAATGGTACATGAGGACTCTGAGGTCCTAGAGTATGTATATATATATATATATTGTGACGGGAATAGCTTTCTCTTACCGGAAACGGGAACTAGACTCGGGATCTGGTGCGAGAGATCCGTCACCTTCGGCCGTTCTTCCCGTGTTCGTGCCTCCGCAGTACCCGGGGCGCCAGAGACTTTGTTTCTCCGGTCGTCTCAACCGGAATAAACTGGGGTCGGGAGATCAAACCCGACCCGCCAGGCGGAGACTGGAGATCTCCTTGATTTTTGGTCTCCCCCGGAATCCTAACCGGGTTCGGAGACTGGAGTTCTCCTCGATTTTTGATCGCCGGAATCGTGTAACCGGACTGAACTGGAGGCATTTCCACGGGGAGGAACGGTTGCGGTATAGCACGGCCGCTCAGGCTGTGGGTTGTGGTAGAGGGGTCGGGATTCACCAGGAGTAGCGTAACTTCGATCGGTAGCTGTCACTAGTCGCGACACCGGTATTTCACAATAAATAAAATAATATTTTATTTTATTGTGCGGGAGCCGATGGGTTTACCACCCGAGAACCTTAAACGTAGGCGATATCCCAAGCGAAACACGAACGAAAATATGCCATACGCACGGGAACGAGAGAACACCCGATGTGTATCTCAAGCGCGAGAACGAGAGCGCGACGTCACGGGCGCGAGAGAGACCACGATACGTCTCTCCATCGCGAGGGCCGTGGCCCGACGACAGATCGTCAACGACACTCTCGAGATCTTCGAGCACCGTCCTCGATCGCGATCCGGGAAACACTACTATCTCACCTGAAAATTCGTTAACTCTCCCTCGCGCGACCAAGGCCGGCGTGCGAGGGATTATGCGAGAGCGAGACCGAGAGTATCAACAGACAGAAAAAATGTCAACACGCTCGCGAGATCGGACCGTGCGAAATCGCCGGTTCAAGCGAGAACTTTATCTCGTATAATATCGAGAGCTGAAATATTATTTCGGGAGCTGGAATATTCTGTTAGAATATTCCTTTCGGAATCTATCTTTTCTGCCCGGGTTACCCCACAAACGGAACGGTAACAAATCGGGGCCTTTTCTCGTCGGTAGCATGGAGGCTCTCGGAGATCGCATCCCCGGGTCACCATGCGAGAGCGGGCAAAGCTTCTCTTCCGAAGCGCGGCGCGGAGGACTCCAGCCTCCGCCCGTAAACCAAACGGCCCGCTCTCCAGCACGATGCACCACTACAGTGGGGTACCGGCATCTCAGCCGGGTGTGCCCCGATTCCCCGAGAGGCCTCGTTGGCGGCTTCCCTCAGCCGGGATTGCTCGGTGCGTTGAGCGCTACGCCGCTCGACCGAGTTCCGCTCGCCAACCAAACACAACAAAACGAATCGACAAACACTCAGACGCACAACAAGGGGAGAAAGGCCCCTAACAATCGTCGCGGTAGCGACTCGGGCAAAGGCACGTGACACACGGGACCGGTAGCGCATCTTGGGACGTGATTCCGAAAAATCACGTCACAATATATATATATATATATATATATATATGCATTGAAGTTAGTTATAGGACTTATGTCCCTAAAGTATGCATGGAAATAGACTGTGACCAAACTTTTGATCGAGTAAAAATTATTCTGCCACAAAAGACTCTCTCTCTCTTCTTCGCTGATTTTATTTGATTACCAAAATCCGTGGGCGCCAGTTGCAAAGCGACTCAACGATGAAGAGAGAGAAAGTTGGTGGACCGGCTTTGTTCAGCGGGAAGGGCGGGGCGAAACTGGAAATAGTTCAAAAATAAATTTTTCAGCTGGAGCTTCGAGGTGAACATTCTTCCCGTCGTTTATTAACTATTTTACATCTTACAATAATATCTGTCCGGGATAATTACTCACTAAAGCATGAATTTACGAGGCAAATCACGCACTTCTATTATCGAAACTCGAGAGAAAAATCGGAAACTCACACACGCGCGCTCTTTCGATTCGGCCGGGATCCTACACTCTTTATAATCTAACACGTGCTCGTTTTCTCTCCGCCACGGAGCTACTCGTGGACGGGACTTTATTAAAAAGGTTTTAATTAGATCGCAAGAGGTTCCAATAAATAACCGAGCCCCCGATAGTCGGTTACTCGGCCGAGCTCGGTCTTTCGCGGGAATTTGTATCACCGGCCCACTCGTTCAATTATTCCTCACACTCACACACACGTACCGCAACCCGTTTGCGATTCTTCTCTTCGCGTTTTCACGAATAGTTGCTAACCAAAGATTGGAGATTCTCGCGAACGGCCACGATTTTAATTATCTAATTTACCCGCGCACCGAGAGAACGGGAAAATAGGAAGTAATTATTAGGCGATTCTTCCAAAACGTGAAAAAGTCGCCACCGCGACCGCGTTTTCTCGGGATTTTTATGAAGGAAACTCCGCCGTTAAATTATCCCAGGTTCGAAAGAACGATTAGAGTTACAGAGACTCAACTGATTTGACTGGGAAAATTCGATCGCGACCCACTGACCAAACGGGAGAGTGACTGGAAAATATAACTCACGGCTACAATTCCGATAGTGCGATTAGACGTCCTCTCCGCTCGATACTTCTCGAAAATGTCCCCGAATTCCGTGTCGCGAGCAGGGCAGTGGACTCTCCCTCCCGCCCCTCTACTTGCTTCGAATATTTCCCCGATAATTGACAGGTCCGTCTGCTGAGATCTTAACGCGAGCGTGAGACGGGGCACCGAGCGAATATTCCTTTCTTTTATTGAAAAAGGCTACTCGTCCTTAACGACGCCCTATACCCCTGGCTCGCTATTTTATAATGGTTCCGAGGGAATTGGCGACGTAAAATGTCGAGTAACACTCCGAAGCGGGAATTGGCGATGACATAAATTTGATGACAGGAGGATGCTAATTTTTCCGACTGCCCTGGTTTTTGGAAGGAGAGGTGCCCGCGCGAGAACAACGGAATATTCGTTCTCGAAAATTCCAGCGTTTTATCGGATTTTATTCGTTGTCTTCTTCTCTCTTCCCTTTTGTGTTGAATCTTTCGTGCAAGCCTTGGCCTTGAGAGCTGCTCGAGACAAGCGTATGAGCTTTGCTCGAAATACGCTGATGCTACCCGATATTTCGTCCTCCTTGTTTCTTTGATCGCTCTTCCTTGGACTTTCGACGGTTCTATAAATCGTTCTTTCCTTTTCCTCTCCCTTTCCTCCAGGATTCCCGAATGGCTCATAGAACAAACGTGGTCGCGGCGCGCAATTAATAATCAAAATCTTAACATTTAATGCCCTAGAAAAACGTTGCGGGAGCGTAGCGTGGCCGAAGTGTTGAGCGGAGAGAGATGGGATGCCTTCCTTTTACTTTTCCTTTATTTCAAGGGACGGTGCTAGAAAACACCGTCACAAGACATACGGAATTATTCTAGGAGGTACTCCAGGGACTCTCGAATATGTTCCTGAAGCATGCAGGTATGTGTATACGTATGTATATATGAGACATTATGGTATGGTAGTCCGGGGACCCATGTGCGTGTCCCAGAAGTGTACAGGTAAACAGATATGTACGTGTGTATGAGGCTATTCGTAAAGTTTATCCAAGCACCCATGTGCTCGTCCCTGAAGTTACGGGTAAGCTTAGCGGTAAGGTTATTATGGGAACTGTTTGTCCCTAAAGTATACGGGTAGATATACGCGTACTAAATTTAAAGATATATTTATGAGTATTTTATATAACGGGGTTTCTGAGTGAAATCGACCATATATGAGTCGTCCTGATTAATATGTACCCCAAGAAAAACATAAATAAGCGCGTTCAGCGCGAGGAAAAAATCTTAATAATTATTACAACTCGTACCAGATATGAATATTTGGAAGGCGAGAGTGCTAGGACGTAACAAGCGAGAGGAAGAGAGAGAGAGAGAGAGAGAGAGAGAGAGAGAGAGAGAGAGAGAGAGAGAGAGAGAGAGAGAGAGAGAGATAGATAGATAGATAGATAGTAATTTTTATTATTCATAGTTGAACAAAAAGATAGCGAGCTATCAAGACAAGCAATTGTTTACAGCATCAGTACATAAGCGTGACGAATCAGAACGCAAAGCAAGCGAAAGCGAGATGTGATGTAAACAACTTGTGATATAAGTAGACTTAAGACTAAGTTGCATGGTAGCGTACGAGTCGCATGCGAGATTAGCTTAAATGTAAGTCGAGAGTGCGCTCTCTCGTATATTATAGTAAAAGATAAGGATAAAGATAAAAGATACAAGATGAAAGTACAGAGAATAAAGCGATTAAAGAGATACGGTGAGGAAAGAAAAAGTACGGTAGTGGTGCCTGCACACCCCGCGAGAGACAGTGAGACGAGGAACCTACAGACCTAAGGTGGGACCTGCAGGTACCACCGCCTGAGGTTTGACTTGAAAAGGGCCAAAGATTCTGACTCGCGGATGAAAGCAGGGAGCGAATTCCAAATACACGGCCCTGATACGGCGAACGCATGTCTATACGCCTCGGTACGGTGAGATGGAACCACCAGGAAGCGAGGGTACCTTGTCGGGCGAGCAGGTTGGTGGATGAGCAGCAGCTCACGGAGAATGGGAGCAGCGCTCCCACGCAAAGCTTTAAAAATTGTGCAAGCAACGCTGAAGTCACGATTCTCACCAATTGAGAGCCAGCCGAGCTCACGTCTAAACGGGGAGATAGAGACGTCACGAGGAAGCCCGAAGATGAACCGGATTCCCTTGTTCATCAAGCGTTGTAGCTTAAGATCGTTGACTACCCCAGCTCCGAGAAGGACCGACGAGCAGTAACTGATGTGAGGCAGCAGCAGTGTGGAGACCAGCGTTACGCGAAGACCCTCGTCCGTGTAGTCCCGCAGCTGCCACAGCTTAAATAACACGCTGTTGACCTTCGACGTTACACCTGCGATGTGGTGCTTGAAGGAGAGTTTTGAGTCAATGACGACACCAAGGTTCCGTACTGATGAGACGAAGGGTACGTTGATCTGTCCATCCCCCAGCGGTGGTAGCTCAGAGATATCAATCTGGTTGATAAGGCGGTTGTTGCCAAGTATAATAGCCTTGGTTTTGAGTAGATTGAGCTTCAGCTGATTCCTCGACGCCCAACCGCTAATTCTAGCAATATCCCCGTTAAGCTGCCGAATACAATCCGGTAGGTCGAGAGGCGAGCAGCTGGAGTATATCTGTAGGTCGTCAGCATACAGTAAGCGCTTCGCGGAGCATATAGCAGAACCTATGTCATTGACGAAGAGCGAAAAAAGGAGCGGACCAAGGACGGAGCCCTGCGGAACGCCTGTGTTGGTACCGATCCAGCCCGTGAGGGTGCCATCCTCGGTTTTGACCGCCTGCAGTCTGCCAACGAGGTAGGAGCGAAGCCAATCGATCACTCCACCAGAGAAGCCAACGTCTCGCAGCTTTCGGAGCAGAAGGTCATGTGAGACTGTGTCGAAGGCCTTGGAAAAGTCGAAGAGAATAAGTACCGTCACTTTCCTTCTGTCCATGCCCATCCTGACGTCGTTGAGCAGCTTAAGTAGAGCTGTCTCCGTGCTGTGACCTCCGCGAAAACCGCACTGGAAGGGGTCGAGGATGTTGTACCGCTTGATGTATTGAGAAATTCTATTATGAATTAGGTGCTCCAGAGCTTTGCTAAGGGTCGGTAGTAGCGAGATGGGCCGGTAGTCGCCGACGTTGGCCGGAGATGTCACCTTGGGTAGCGGTACAATTACCGCCCGCTTCCATGCCTGCGGGAAACAGCATTCGCTGATCGTTTTATCGAACAACGTCACGAAAAAGTTGAGCAGCAAGGGTAGGACAGGAACAAGCATACGACGCGTAAGCCCGTCCGCACCCTGAGCATCGGAACGGGAAATCAGCATAGCTCTCTCCACTTCGGTCGAGCAGACCCTGCTGAACTCCAGCAGAGGACGACCCAGCGTTGGTCGAAGCACCACATCGGGGTTGCCGTCATGGTCAGAGGCCCTGTGATCGGACGTTGAGACACTGGCGAAGGCAGCATTTAGTTCCTCCGGCGGGACAGCAAGCCGTGCGACGCTACGCTCCTTAGACAATCCGAGGTTCCGTAACTCGCGCCACGTAGCCTCGGGAGATAAGCCAGAGAGACGAGATTTATAATAGGCGACTCGAGCCGCGGAGAGCTGGGGACGAAGGGCGTCGCGGGTGCGGCGATAGGCAGCAAGGCTGCTCTCCGACCTGATACGGCGGAAGCGACGATAGTGGGTCCGGACAAGTCGCATCGAAGCTCTGAGTTCCTGCGTCATCCACGGGGCGTGCCTCTCCGAGTTGACTCTTGCTGTAGTGACAGGAGCGACCAGGTCCAGGGTGGAAAAGAACTGCTTGTAGAAGACGTCAAGGAGCGTATCCGCAGAAGACTCCTGCGTCGCAAGCGAGTCCCAGTCGACGGCCGCAAAGGCCTCTCTGGCGTCAGGGCCCGATAGTTTTCCCAACCTCCGAGTGACTATGGTTTTGCTGGATGGTTTTATTCGAGCGATCTTGATCGCTGCATGGATCAGGTGGTGTCCGGCGCCAAGCGGAAAATCTGACTTGCCCCAAGCAACAACCTCGTCAGATTCATCGACCAGGCAGAGGTCGAGCCACGTCTCGGAAGCACCAGAGCAATGTGTAAATCCATGTTCGACAAGCTTGAGCGAGAGTTCGCCGAGTAATCCTCTGATATATTGTGCGTCGAAACTGTCGCCGAGTTGGTCCGCGTTGAAATCGCCCATGATGACCTTGTGACTGTAGCAATCCATGGCGCCTCGAAGTTCCAGCCCGAAATCTTGCGGAAATGTAAAAGGGACGTGAGGAGGGCGGTAGACCACAGCGACAAAGATCGGAGGTGAGCCGAGACTGCTGAGCTCGCACATGATGAACTCGATGGATCCGATGCCAGTGCCCGATGACCTGGTGATGACTTTAACAGCGAGAGACTTATGGACGAACACAGCAACCCCACCTCCATGTACATTGCGATCGTTCCGAATGATAGAGTATCCCGATATGGCGACAAGAGAGTCGGGAATCGGGGGAGCAAGCCAGGTTTCGGTTACGGCGATGACATGGAATGAGGCGGATTCGTCAAGAAAGCCCTTAATGGAGTCGAGGTGCGAGCGCAGTGAGTTGGCATTCACGCAGCAGAAACGGAAATCGGAAGCGGTAGGTGGAGCGGAGTGAGCAGGCGGAACGAGCTACTTTTCTTGATCTCGGTAAAGGCTCAGCAGCTTGGGAACGTCTTCGGGAGTATTCACGGTGTGCGTGATGCCATCATCAGTTTTTTTAGCGAGAACTGTGTGGTTCCTGCACCAGACATGCTTGAAGCCAGCGGGCTTTAGAGTCTTCTTAGCAGCAGTTAGCACTTGCAGAACTTTGGTCGGCAGAAGCTCGTTGATGTTGATGACAAGGTCAGCCGCAGGGGGAGTGAAATCAACGCCCGCAAGCAGCTCCCTGTCCAGCATTGAGAAACGCAAAACCCCGTGTTTGCGCTTGGCCGAAAGGAGACGCGGAGCCAGGCTAGGGCAGCTGCACACCACCGCAAATGAGGTCCTGGTGAATTCGACCCCGGCAGGAGCTCGTGGAGGCGTAGTAACAGTGGTGGGCTTTTTTCGGAGTAGCCTTGCGCTGACGAGGTCACCAGGTTTGATGTTTACCTTCAATGTGGCAGCGATTGCCGATGCAAGTTTTAGGAGAACGGACTCCTCAACGGTGCCAAAACTGAAGCCGGAAACGGTAAACTCCTTAAGAGTACCCTGATGAGATAGCGCCCGTTGAACATGCGCTGCCGTAGAGTTGGTGGCTGCCGCAAGTCTGGAAAGCTCTTGTGCGAAAATGGAGCTAGAGGAGGATGACGCAGCAGATGGAGCGAGCTGTTCGACCCGTGCTTCCAGTTTATGCAGCGAGTCCCTAAGTTCCTGGTTCTCCTTTGCAAGGTGTTGCGTCAACCCGGACAGAGAGTCGGTAACGTTGGTGAGCCTGTCTGTAGTGGCCTTCTGAGTCGCAAGGTCGGCGCTGACAGAGTTGACAGTAGAGCGAATCCCAGGAATATCGTCGAGGATGATTTTATAGCTTGCGAGAGTCTGATTAATAGCCGCCAGTCCCTCCATGACGTTATCCAGGGTGTGTGCGTGAGTTTGTCGTGTCTTAGGCGGCTGCATGCTTTTTTTAGATGGAGGCTTAAGCTTGCCGTCATCGCCATCTCTATCCCTCTTACGCGAGGATCCGCGAGAGGAGACAGAGCCCTCCGAGCCAGTAGGCGAGCCAGGTCGAGAGTCGGTAGGTGACGGTGGCGTAGACATGGTGGAAAACGTAGCTTGTATTACAAAATAGTTGCAAACGCAATTTGTCGCAATCACCCGAGCCGAGACCCCGACGCTAGACCGCAGGATTCAATAAGTCTCGCTGATATACCGCCGACTAGTATGCTAAGATGCGTCGAGACGGTTGACAACTTCACACTGTACGGTCAGCGGGTCACATTACCGTCATATGACCAACCAATGAGAACGTGTCGGTGATAGCAGGCAACTTCACGCTGGACGGTCAGTGAGTCGAGTAACCGTCGCGTGGTCAGCCAATGAGACGTTAGATACCGCGGTCGCTATAGCTATATAGTTGAACTCACTCAGATGGTGCGAAAGAGAGAGACAGAAGCATGCAGAGCGAAAAGCGGGGAGGCGTCGGCGCATGCGCGGAATCAGCGGCTCACGTTTGGTGGTCGGTCCGACGACGTGCGGCGTGCGGGGAGACCACAGCAGAAGTGAGGTTATGGCGTTTGGAAAACTTTTCACCGGGAGAAAACGCACAAAAGCTTTGAGGCGGTGAAAAAACTCAGAACTCCGGTGAAAAGCAAAATTGAGCGTGCTTTGTATCTAAAACAAAAACGCCCGGAGGCAAAATTCGGAAGAAAATGTTCACTGATAAAGGAGGAGCGATAAGCAATGTGACAGGCTGTACTCACGAGAGAGAGAGAGAGAGAGAGAGAGAGAGAGAGAGAGAGAGAGAGAGAGAGAGAGAGAGGATGATAAAGAAATGCACAACGATGATTTGTTCGTTGCGTGTTTGCACGCACGAACGACAGGCAAATATCTTTTAATTATTTGCTCGAAAAATGTTACACCTTTGCGCGGTCGCCGTATTTTGCGTGATTTTAATAGCGCGAAGAAATCAAAGGTGATAAAAACAATTGTGTATTTTACACGTAAATAAGCGTAGTTACATTCAATAAAGAAAATAATATAAATTTCGTAAGTTATTCGTTGCAGTGTTTGACTTGTTATGTTTCCTTTTACTTTTATTTTTATTTAAACAATTAATACCGGCTATACAGAGACTTATAGTTACACTTTCGAAGAGACCGGGGTAAACTCGAAAAAAATATAAGATAAAATAAATGTACCGGTTTTCAGAGCGTCGACTCTGCGCTGCGCGCTGTTGGAGAGACCGGACGGAACTGACTGGCCAGCTCCCGGAGCGCAATATGTATCCTCGCCCTCTTTGTGTCTGAGACAAAGGGCTTGGCGTCATTACCCTCGCTCTCGAGCTCGGTCCCCATGTGACCGAATATTAGCACTGATACCGTTATTTGTCCCGAGTTATACATGGGCAATGAAATTAATATTTTTCATTATCGGCAGGATGTGCTGACTAGGTGGTGACCAAGCTCCGAGGAGGTCTGTGAGAAATCTCGCGATGAAGCTGACCGCATGGGATCAGTTTCGCGGGTTATTCGAGAACTACCGCGTCCCCAATATATACATAATATAGATATGACAATATTCCTTATTTCCAGGACCATTGGGTTATGGCCAACACGAATATACATATATATGTTGGAAACCAGTTGGGGACTCGTGAATGTCCCCGAAATATACATGTAAGTATAGGTATTGATATTATTATTCGTACTCCGGAGACTCTCTTGGATGTCCCAGGAGTTTACCGAGTATGTATATATGTATGTATATTTATGCGTGTTACTTTGAGGGTTTATGTCCCCGAAGTATGCATGTGTACGTCCTAGCCCTCTTGCCCTCCAAATATTCATATCTGGTACGAATTGTAATAATTATTAGGATTATTTCCTCGCGCTAAACGCGCTCATTTATGTATTTCTTAGGGTGCATATTAATTAGAACGACCCACATATGGTCGATTTCACTCAGAAACCCCGTTATATAAAATATTCATAAATATATCTTTAAATTTAGCAGGCGTATATCTGCCCGTATACTTTAGGGACAAACGGTTCCCATAATAACTTTACCGCTAAGCTTACCTGTAACTTCAGGTAAGCTTACGTACATATCTGTTTGTCTGTACACTTCTGGGATACGCGCATGGGTCCCCGGAATACCATATCATAATGTCTCATATATACATTATGATGGGTATCGCGTGTTAATGTAAGCGGAGGAAGGGGGAAGGGGAAGTAAATAAATGTTCAATCACGCCTAAAAATCCAAATAATATTTAGTTAACAAGAAAAGTGAAATAAAGGCTCGATATAAATAACGGAATTTAAATTAATGAATTACAACAAGGAAAATGAAATGACTCGATATAATGAAAATAATAATAATAATAATGATAATAATTGACGCGAATATTACGGGTTACTGGACACGCGAAGTCCCGACCTAATTTCTCGACCCGTTCTAAATATTTTATTTCGTATTATTTCGTAGATATGTTGGGCGCCAGCCTTGCTCGGGCAGTCGCGTTTCACGCGACAACAAAAGAAAAAAACCAAAACAAATCGCTCGGTTGCCCGGCGAGCGAGAGACTCGATACAAATGCGCGGGGGGGACGTCTCACGGGTATCTGGGTACGGACGGGGTTCTCCGATTCAAGCGCGTTATCACCACGACCATTTTATTTCATTTATAATTTTTGTTACTCGATTTTTATAACTACTCGCAACAAACAATTTCATCCGCGATCCTTCGATCGACTCGGCCGTCGGTCGAGGCGCGACCGCGGCTACGCGCGCGCGAGGGGAATGTTCCCGGGGGACGGCGGAGGGGGGATCCGCCGCGCACCTTCTTACACACGTTTTCCACTACACTCAATTTTTTTTCGATTTTCCAAAGGCTTCTTTTCGATAACGGTATTTGACACGATTTGTCTATTTCTAAATTTTACACAATTCTAATTCGGCGACACGCACGGAGAGGGACGGCGAGGGGAAATATTACGGGAGGGGGAAAGGGACACGTCCAAAATCGCCCGAGCGATACAATAATCCGCACTGATTTTATAGCGGCCCGGAGCCGCTCTCGCAAAGAATCAAAGGAGAAGAGACTTACTTGTTCTAGGTGAAGGAGGAGTGTACGGCGTTGCCTCTCTCTCTCGTTCTCTTTCTCTCTTTCGCTCTCTCTTGCGCTCGCGGGATACTTGTTACGTTGTCCGTCGCTGACCACGGTCGGAAGCTCAATGGCTGGCCACGCCGGCCGGCTCCTTCGCCTCGATCCACGCGGGCGACAGATGACGGACCGTCTATTGATTTTCGATCGATCGGTGGCTCGCCCTTCCGACCATCGCCGACGATCGAGGCCCGAGTCGTCGAGCTCCCGATCGATAAATAGGCTCGGCCGGCCCGGCCGTGCGCGAGACGGTTTCCTCCGGGCGTCGTGCTCCGACGACTCGGGAGATGGCGGTAGTATGCTGTCGGTGGCGATCCCGGTGTCCCGCGCGGCCGAGTGATGGCGTTGGTAGCGAGTCGGTGCGCCCGCACCGACGTGGCCTTACACGCCAGTCCCTGGTCAACTCTCGGGGGACGTTGAGAAATACAAGGGGTACGGGGAGGGAACGGGGGGGATGTCGCGGATTCTACACAATACAAACTTAAAACTAATCTTAAAATTAACATCTTTTTTATTTCGGTGAAGGGCGCGGCGGAGATTGAGCACCTGCGTGGTCACGCGGGCTCTTTCTCGACTATTTTGGTGACGTCACGTCACAACTCCCCCCTGCTTAAACGGAAGTACTCCCCTCCTTTGTTTGTCAAGAGCAGTCCTTCAGTTACTTGTTTACGTTCAGGGGAGGAGTGCGGGATGGGTAGGGGGGAAAGGTTGGCTATAGTGCTCTATGGCTCACATGTTTGCTCTAATACCTGCGCGGTAATTCCTAAATCGATATCACAGACTTTGTTACCTTAATGCCATCCTTATTTTTGCGATGGTGGTGCCCTATGGGCTGTAGTCCGTCGCGTATTCAGTCTTGTTTTGCCTCTCCATCGGATTCGTGACTCGATGTTGGCGGGGACTCACGGACTGGCTTCCTTGGCCGTTCACCGTCGTTATTCTTAGTTGACTCGATGTTGACTAGCTGGTTACTGGATGGCTGCTTTTCCATCGCGGCGTCTTCTTTGGCCGTTCAGCGAAACTATTCCATGGCCGGGGCCATTAGAATGGGATATTTCGGGATTGGGACAGCAGTAGGTGGGGGTGGGGTTGGGGCATCTTGATTGGGGACATCAGGGATGGAGGGGGTTTTGGGGCATCTGGATTGGGACGTCAGGGTTGGAGGGGGTTTTGGGGCGTCTGGATTGGGACATCAGGGTTGGAGGGGGTTTTGGGGCGTCTGGATTGGGACATCAGAGTTGGAGGGGGTTTTGGGGCGTCTGGACTGGGACATCAGGGTTGGAGGGGGTTTTGGGGCATCTGGGTTGGGACTTCAGGGTTAGAGGGGGTTTTGGGGCATCTGGATAGGGGCACGCTTCTAGCCAAACCCAAGTTAGCACACAAAGCATAGCAAGCATTAATAAGCGCGAGTCTGTCCCTGATCGTACTGTCCTTGTCGTTCTAAACGCGAAATCAGGTCAAAGAGGTGGGCATCGCTAAGCTCTACTGGCTTGGAGCGTCGGGAACGTAGCCCGCTGCGGCGACGCCGCTTTGGGCTGGGGGCCTGGGTTACGGGAGATCGCGGCCTGCTTGGGCCGGCGATTGCTGGGTCTGGGGCTGCCATTTCTTCGGGGATTGGGGCACCTTGGGGTTCCCGGAAGGGTTTCAGGTCCTTTATATGAACTCTCGGGTTGCGACGACTCGTCGGGTCCTCGAGCTCATACACCACGGGAGAGTGCACCGCCAGTATTCGGAAGGGGCCGCTGTACCGCGGCGCCAGCTTGGCGGCAAAGTTCTGCGCTCCTGACGACAGAACTCGGTTCTTCCGCAGAACTACATCTCCCACTTGATACTTCGTATCTCTCCGATTCTTATTGTAATACGTGGCCTGCCGCTTCGCGGCGGCCTCCAAGTTCTTACGAACCCAATCGTGCAGCAGAGGTAACCGCTGCATTCGGTTGGACCAAACTTCCGGGTCTCCTGGGGTTAATTTGGGGGGTTCAGACACTTCGTCTCGTAGGCTTTTGGCGGGGCGGGGGTTACGACCGAAATTTAGAAATGCTGGGGTCATCTGGGTGGAAGACTGCACGGCGGTGTTCATCGCGAAGCATAATTCCGGCAGACGGACGTCCCAGTCTCGAAGATCCAGTCCAACGTACGATGTTACCATCGTCTTTAGAGTCCGATTGACTCGCTCGACCGGATTCGCCTGTGTATGGTAGGGGGGTACCGTCGTCTGGTGAATTCCAAGTTCGTCCAAATACCGTGTCACGTGCGTGTTCACAAACTCCGTCCCGTTGTCGGTCAGGAAGTACTGTGGGCAGCCGTACCGGTTGATCACCAGGGTCTCGAATGCCTTCATTATGGTGGCGCCGGTAGCACTACCGGGGGCCTTAGCCTCCACGAACTTCGTGAAGACATCCTGGAAGACGACGACGTACCGATTCTTGGTCTTGCTGGGCGGGAACGGACCCATTACGTCGGCAGCGACCCACACCATGGATCTTCCGTGGTGCGTTCTCGCATCACGCCGGACGGGGGTAATTGCGAAACCTTATGGAGCTGGCATACGGGGCAACGCGCCACGTACCGTGCTACGTCTTGGAAGATGCCTGGCCAGAAGAAATCCTGGATGACCCGTTGGTAAGTTTTATCCGTCCCCAGGTGACCAGCCTGGGGTCCTTGATGGGCATCCTCCATTGCACGCGGCCTAGCCTCGGCCGGCAAGACGAGCTTCCAAGCGTCCAAATCCACAATCGTCGGATCGATGATCGAATGCGGCCGATGGTAATACAGCTTGTTGTCCTCTATCTTCCAACTCGGATATTTCCAGGGGAACTCGCGTACGTTCTGTACCTTGTCCAGGTACCAGGGGTCAGTACTTTCTCCGAGCGCGGCCAGGGCCGCGTCGGTGTCCTCGTACATACGGGATAGGGCATCAGGGACGACGTGAAGAGTTCCTTTGCGATGGACGATCGACATGTCCAACGCCTGCTTCGAAAGGGCCCATCGGGCTAATCGTTCCGAAGGGTCCTTGAGATTCCGTAACCACTGGAGACTGCTATGGTCGGTAATGACCGTAAAGTGGGTACCTTCGATGTACGGTCGAAATTTCCGCACTGCCCAAATTACCGCCAGGCACTCCTTCTCGGTGACCGTATATTTCCGTTCGGCGTTGCTCAGCACCTTGCTGGCAAATACTATTGGATGCTCTTCACCGTCGAATTCCAGCGTCCGTACGGCTCCCACAGCCGCGTCACTGGCGTCGGTTTGGAGGACGAACGGGAGGTTGAAATCGGGGCGGGCTAGGATAGGGGTTTGGGTCAGGGCCTCTCGGAGTGACTCGAATGCTTCCTGCTGTTCGGTCCCCCAGTTCCAGGGAACATCTTTTTTCAGAAGCTCGGTCAAGGGGATCTTATCCCTCGAGAGGGTTGGTAGGAAACGGGCATACCACCCTACCATTCCCAGGAAACGGCGTAACTGCCGAAGGGTCCTGGGCGGAGGGTACTTCAGGATGGGGGCTACTTTTTCCAGGTCTGCCTTTAATCCGTCCCGGCCGATGGCGTATCCAAGATACGTGACTTCCCGGCAGAAAAACTCGCTTTTTTCTTGGTTGATCGTGAGCCCCGCGGCTCTAAAAACTTCCAGGACGATCCTCAAATACGCGAAGTGCTCGGCTTCGGTGTCGCTGGCGATGATCACGTCATCGAGATACGCAAAGACATGGGGCTCCCATGCTGGATCGATGAGCTGATCCATCAGCCGCTGGAAGGTCGCTGGTGCGTTCGTCAACCCGAACGGCATTCGCCGAAACTGGAAAAGTCCTCGGCCGGAAACGGCGAAGGCCGTAATAGGACGACTCTGGGGGTCTACAGGGATCTGGATATAAGCCTGGCTCAAGTCCAACTTGGAGATAAACCGGGCTAGCCGAAGGCCGTCCAAGATCCGATCCATATTCGGAAGAGGATAGGCATCCTTCAACGTTACCCGGTGCACGTCGCGATAGTCAATGCAGAAACGATATTTTCCACCTGGCTTCGGGACGATCACCAGGTTACTCAGCCAAGAGCTCTTCGTCCTTTCTATAACTCCCTCTTGGACCATCTTATCGACTTCGGCCCGGGAAATGTGAAGGAGGTAGGGGGAAATCGTTCGGGGCTTCTGTCTGATCGGGGGATGTCCTTGCACGTCGATGTGATGTTGCGTCAAGTTAGTTCGTCCTAACTGTCCGTCCTGTGAGGGAGATATTAATTCATCCAAAAGGGCCTCTAAACGTCTGTTTGCCGAGACGGAGGCAGGTTCCAATCCTGCAGTCTCGGGGAATACGGGGATGCTCCAACGTGGCCCATCCGGTGTCGCGAAGCTCCGCTCCGGACCACCGTGTAGGGACCACGTATCCGTTATGTAATCCACCCGCATTCCAAACAGTCTCAAAAAATCAATCCCCATGACAAATTCGTAGCCTAACGCGGCTACGCGTACCGGAAGGGATTCTACTTTTCCCGCCAAATCGAAGGTCAGCGTAACGGCTCCATTCACCGGAAGCACTGCCCTGTTGGCGACCCGAACGCCCTCCACTATCGGCTGCAAGTGGAGTCCTCTCCTCCTTGCCACCTCCAGTCCGAGGTATGTCTTACTAGACCCAGGGTCTACCAACGCCAATAGGAGCTCGCCGCCTACGTTAAGCCATAGGTGATGGCGAGCATCCGTACTTAAGGCTCCGATCAACATCTCTTCTTTTCCCGTCACGCATTCCTCCGTACGGGGAGCCTTATATCCACAAGGGAACAGGTCTAAACTGTTATTGCCGGGAGAGCGTCGGGCTGTCTGTTCCTGCCGCTCAGGCCATACGCTCGTCAGGGCCATCCGGGCTGCGGCTGGGAACAGGGGATCTGAGGGAACTCGTCCTTCCTTAACAACCGGCGGGAGGAACAGGGGCTTACAGCCCTCCCGCCTGGGCGTTTCCCGAACGTTTTCGTTCGCAATTGCGACACGAGTTCACGTCGCATCCGGGCCATCCGCAAATCCTGCAGAATCGACCCCTTTGCTGCGTGCAGTCTCGAAACCGATGTCCCGGCTGTCGACAGTTGTAACACCTCGGGCCAGGTCACGTAGGAGTGCTGGTCCGAGGCTGATTCGGGGACGGGCTGGTGGGACTTCGCGGGGTATTCGGGGGACGTATCGGTGGTGGGTTTTTCCAGAGCGGAGGGGGGCGGGGGAAAGATTAGGGCTGTGGCTGGGGACTGGGTCTCTGAGGCTGGATCGCCTTCAGAGGGAATCTACCGAGACTTTTAGTCCAGGCGGCGGGGTCGGGGGCATTGGAGTGAGGGGGTTGGCTTGCCTCGGGGAAAGGCGGCGGAGGGGTTGGGAAGGTTTGCTTGAACCCGGAAGGTTCGGCTGCCGCTGGAGCTTCCATGGCGGCTACCTTCGCGCGGTTCTCCCGCTCCGGCTGCTTATAAGCTGCCGAAGGTAATATCGACTGTGCTTGCGTCGGTGGTGGTCGGTAGGTCCTTGCCTTTTCCTTCAGCATTTCGCGGTGGCGTCCCATCCGCTGCAGCTCGAGGAAGTTGGTGATGTCCTTTCGCTGAATGTGCTCAGCGAAATCCGGATGCAAGTTCGCACAGCAAATATCAAGTTGGGTCTCGATGGTCAATGGCGGACTCAGATGGCTGAAGAGCGCCCGCATCTTGACGATGTATTCGGCGATGGGTTCTCCCGAACCCTGAGTACGAAGCTCCACTTCGCGACGGAGTCGCTCCTGCAAATCCCCATGGCCGAATCGTTCCCGAAAATAGAAGACGAATTTTTCATATGTCGTCCAGCCATCTCGTTCTACCCGGAGCCATAAGAGGGCTTCCCCGGTGAAAGCCTCGGGAAGCGCCCTCAGCAAGTCCTCCTCGGAGAGATTCCGTGAGGTGCAATATTCGTGCATCCGGCGTAGGAATTCTTCTGAGTCCTCGTCCTTCTTCCCCGCGAATCGGGGTCCGAATTTTCTCCAATGATCAATCCCTCGGTTATCCCGGGACCAATGGGTATCCGAGAGCGAGGGGGCATCGGATAGGAGGCGACCTCTGGGAGGGGGGGGGGATGGAATGGCTTGGTCTTGCCAAGGGTAGAGGTCCTATCCGAGTGCTATTACGGGGGCTCGGGGCTGCCAGGGTGTAGGGATCATGCGGCGGCCAGCTCTGGCTACCGCTAACCCTTAACAGTCCTGTGGGTGTGGGGCTGGATGTGGGGAGGGCGAGGGAAGGTCTTTGGGGTGAATGGGGGGTGGGAAGGGCAAAGGTAACCGCCGTACGGTCTGGGGGGCCTGTTCCTGGTCTTCGGGGCGCGGGTGTCGGACCGCGTCGTCCACTCTCCGACCTGGTATCCCGCTGGCCCGCAAGAGTTCGGGGAGATGGCGTCGGCGTCTGATTATCTTCTTAATTGCCCGGCGTCTCTCCTGCGAACCTCGTCGATGGCGACGTAAGCGACCTCCGTCGGGTTTGGTCGCGGTCGTCGGCTGGCTGTTGCCGGTGGCTTTCGTACGTCAGCGGGCGAAGCAGTATTTCCGTCAACGGGTCCACCAAAGCAGCTGAGAGTGCGAATGAGGGAGAATCTCCCCGTTCGTCCTTCGCTGCGTCTCACCTGATCAGGGCTCCTGGAACCCGTATCCTTAACTCGTGGCGGACGAGGCGATCCCTCACCTCGCTCTCCGTCCCGTCGATACTGAGCGCTGCCCTGTCGCAGGCTCCCATTAATTCTCGGAGGGTGGTTAGGCGGGCCACCTTCTGTCGTGCCATCCTCTCTTCCGTGGCCGTTAATTACAGACCGGCGACTTCCACGGAGAGGGGTGATCTTGCTCGTCGAGGGTCGTCTAGGGGGGATGTGGTCATAATGGGGGACGAGCATGTGGTGGTTGTGACCGTGCACGTGGTTACCGGGGCGTCTGCCATTTTAGTCGGGAATTATAACAAAAACATTTTTTTCCAAAAATAAATATACCCTGGAAGAGGCAGGGGAATATCCTCGACGTTTCGAAGAGAAAAAAAAACTACTAAAATAAATTAATTAAATAAACGGAACAAAAAAAATAAAATGAACTTCAATAACAAATTACTCTGTAGAATAATAATAATCTCCAATTTAATCTCAATTAACGTTCTCTGTTTCCAAATAATTATTCACGACGGTCTTTGCCGTACGTTTCGATACAAAAAGAAAAAATGTTTAATAATCGATACTCTCTTCCAGGCGTAGCTAGGGGAATTTTTCGTAAATTTATTGATCCGGCAATCCAAACAAAACGACGTAATAACTAAGCAAATCGGGGGGCTAGGGAAGGGGGAAACCGTTCGCGAGGGGCTCAGCGTCACGGTTTTAAGGGAGGGTATTGAGTCCCGGACAACAAAAAAAAAAAAATAATAACTGATTAACCCAAACGGCTTAAATGAAACTATTTCGTTTCAATTCTCAATTATACAAAAAAAGGAAAAGTAGCAAATCTTGAAAAACAAGCAACGTTTGTTGGCTTGGCTTAATGCGACTTTATAATTTTTGTCAACGACTGAATTACTCTTAAGGAAGTAATTACTTCCATCCGAAATCACAAAAAAACAATTGTGTCCAAATTCCAATTTTCTCAAATTTCCAAATTTCTCAAAATTCTCAAATTTTCAAATAAAATGGGAATTTGTCGTTTCCTTATTTTTACCGTCCAACTGAGTAATTATTCCTAAAGGGATTTCGTTTCCCCAGCCCAAGACACGAAGTGTCTCTTAAATTACTCAGAAGGAACCAATAGGAAACAAAAAAAATTCTTAACGCAAAGGACAAGGGGTGAAAAGGGGGGCTGACCGCTCGCGAGGGGCTCCGCGTCACGGTCTGTATTGGGGCTTCGTAACAAAAAAAAAACAAATTACGTACGGGTCATCAAATCAGCGAAACACACCAAAAATGGGGGGGGGGGGGAGGGGTATTCGTGGTCAGCGAAACAGCGGGGAAATGCAAACAAAAGCAACGGGGTAAACCTAACGTCACTGTACCGTCATCGTCATCGCAAAAATACGGCGCAAGCTCAAAAAAAACAAATGCACAAAATCTCAATAGCGAAACAAGAAACCAGTATGCGAAATCTCGAATACAAAAAAAAATGCAGGTACACAAGCTCAAAAACAGTGCGAGATGAATCATCAATTCGAAAATAACGGTAGCAAAAATAATCTTCAATTATTTGTTGCACAGAAAAGCATTGTCCCAAAAGCAATATTACATTGCACCGAATTGCCAAAGCAATATACCACCAATGCTAATTCTCAAAATTTTGCAAATTTGCAAAAATTGCAAAACACAATGAAAAATCGCCAAGCACAAAAATTGGTTTATTGGGTAAGGGGAAAATGCGGTCGCCGAAAATACACAAAAAAAAATTCAAATCCTAAACACGAAAAAAAAATCTTATTTTTATTCAATTGTCAAAAAAAAAAACAATATTATTCGTGTGCGGGAACAAAATTATTTTATAAAATTTTTATTTTATTTTATAATTTTGTTAAATAATTTTTGGTATTTTTCAAAATTATTCTGCTCACTGGTGCGGTGGCGGGACAGGCTATACCCGTCAAGGGTGGGGGAAATTCGGATTTCAAAAAAACTTAAATTTCAACAATCCAATTTTTAAACAAAAATATATAATTTTTTACGTAATACCCAAAAAAAAACGAAAATAAATCACAATTTCAAATAATAATAATAATCCCGAAAATGAATAATAATAATAAACCAGACAAAAAATTAATAATAATAACACTAATAGTCGTGGTGGGCTCTTGTTTAAAAAAAACGAAAGTTTTTCGGGCCCCACGTTGGGCGCCAATTGTATGATGGGTATCGCGTGTTCACGTAAGCGGAGGGAGGGGGAAGGGGAAATAAATAAATGTTTAATCTCTCCTAAAAATCCAAATAATATTTAATTAACAATAAAAGGGAAATAAAGGCTCGATATAAAAAAGGGAATTTAAATCAGGTAATTACAACAATAAGAAAATAAAAAGACTCGATGTAATGAAAATAATAATGATAAGAATGATAATAATGGACGCGAATGTTACGGGTTACCGGACACGCGAAGTCCCGACCTAATTTCTCGACCCGTTCTCAATATTTTATTTCATTCCGTACGTAATATTTCGGACTTGTTGGGCGCCAGCCTTGCTCGGGCAGTCGCGTTTCACGCGACAACAAAAGAAGAAAAAAAAATCACACCAACTCGCTCGGCTGCCCGGCGAGCGAGAGACTCGATACAATTGCGCGGGGGGGAACGTCTCACGGGTATCTGGGGACTGACGGGGTTCTCCGATTCGAGCGCGTTATCACCACGACTATTTTATTTCCTTTATGATTTTCTCTTACTCGATTTTTCTTACTAACTCGCAACAAACACTTTAATCCGCGATCCTTCGATCGACTCGGCCGTCGGTCGAGGCGCGACCGCGGCTACGCGCGCGCGAGGGGGATTCTCACGGGGGACGGCGGGGGATCCGCCGCGCACCTTCTTACACACGTTCTCCACTTGGTTTTCTTTTGCACACAATTATGCGATAGTTGGCACGATTTTTCTATTTCTAAATTTTACAAATTCTATTTCGGCGACACGCACGGAAAGGGACGACGCGGGGAAATATCACGGAAGGGGGGAAAGGGACACGTCACATCGCCCGAGCGATGAAATTATTTCGCACTGATTTGACAGCGGCCCGGAGCCGCTCTCGCAAAGAATGAACGGAGAAGAGACTTACTTGTTCTGCAGAAGAGGAGCGTACGTCGCTGTCTCTCTCTCTCTCTCTCTCTCTCTCTCTCTCTCTCTCTCTCTCTCTCTCTCTTTCTCTGTCTCTCTCGGGAGTATCCGATTTTCGCTTGGTACTTTTTCGTCCTTCGCTGACCACGCTCGGGAACACAATGGCTGGCCACGCCGGCCGGCTCCTTCGCCTGGATCCACGCGGGCGACAGATGACGGACCTTTTATCGATTTTCGATCGATCGGTGGCTCGCCCTTCCGACCATCGCCGACGATCGAGGCCCGAGTCGTCGAGCTCCCGATCGATAAATACGCTCGGCCGGCCCAGCCGAGCGCGAGACGGTTTCCTCCGGGGCGTCGTGCTCCGACGACTCGGGAGATGGCGGTAGTATGCTGTCGGTGGCGAGCCTGGTGTCCCGCGCGGCCGAGTGATGGCGTTGGTAGCGAGTCGGTGCGCCGGCACCGACGTGGCCTTACACGCCAGTCCCTGGTCAACTCTCGGTGGACGGCGAGAAAAACAAGGGGTACGGGGAGGGAACGGGGGGGATGTCGCGGATTCTACAAACTTAAAACTAATCTTAAAATTAACATCGTCTTTATTTCTGTGAAGGGCGCGGCGGAGATTGAGCCCCTGCGTGGTCACGCGGGCTCTTTCTCGACTATTTTGGTGACGTCACGTCACAATATATATATATATATATATATATATATATATACTTTAGGACCTCAGAGTCCTCATGTACCATTTGTATACTCATATGCATACTTCGAAGGCATTAGTCCTCGGAAAAACTTGAACGAATATCGATACATATATATATATATATACATATATACAAATACGTACTCCATACGCTTCAGGGACATGTACCCGAATCCCGAGGCAATAATCGAAACATATCTCCTTTCATGCATACTTCGGGGACATAAATCCTCAAAGTACCACGCATAAATATACATATATATATAAATACTCGGTAAACTCCTGCGACATTAAGAGAGTTTTCGGAGTACGAATAATAATATTAATACCTATACTTACATATATATTTCGGGAACATTCACGAGACCCCGAACTAGTATCCAACATATATATGTATATTCGTGTTGACCATAACACAATGGTCCTAGAAATAAGGAATATTGTCATATTTATTGAGACGTACGCGTCCGTCTCACGCGCCGTAACCCCCCCACCGCCCCCGAATTCAATCAAATCAACGACCATGCGATAGGGTGAAAGGAGGGGGGAAGCCAAAAAAGGAAGATCTACAAAAAAAAAGGCCTAAGGAAACACAAGGTCAAGCGAGAGAAGGAAACAGAAAAACAGAAAATACACAAAAACAGTAGAGAAAGGTAACAATAAAGGGACGGGGAAGGACGTTGAAGAAAACAAAATACAGAGGAAGAATAGAAAATAAAAGTTAGTTAAAATATAAAAGTTAACAATAAAAAGGAATGCTGGGTAAAAAGGAAGGGAAGGCGTAATAAAACGTGGTATATAAGGGACGGATATGGGGGGAAAAGGAGTTCACTCTCCGTCTCCAATTTTTTGCGACCTCCCCAGCACACGAGTACAAGCCTTCGGGTGAGGAAAGTGGGGCAGGACGGAACATTAAAGAAGTAGAAATTGAGAAAGGGTAAAAAGAAGTCAAACGAGTAAGAGAACAAAAAGAAACAATAGGTAATAAGGAATAAATTATAAACGAGAAATTGAGAATTGGATCAGGGATAGAAAAAGGACGAGGAGGTATCAGAAGCATCAGGGGAGATACACAGACACACACACACACCGAACTCTCGAAAACAAAAACAATATCGGTGAGAAACTCCGAAAGCTATCGGGCGAACCTAAAGGTTAACGAGGTCTCGCAAAATTCAAACACCGAGACAATACACATACCGCGCGGATCATCAGTCGAAGCGGGTACGTGGCGACCTCTGACGGAGGAATCAAAAGTGAGAGTAATCGATTACCGACGCGTGATAATCGATTACGTTCACGGACCGGGAAAATTACGCGGCGCGGGCCGCCGAGCTATAAGAGAGAGCAGGCAGAGAGTGGGAAGGCTGGTACGCGCGGACCTCGCGAGCGCGCCACGGGTGGCAGTAGGCGAAACACGGGGCGGCGCGCCGTACCGCGATCAAGCGCGCCGCAATCGATCCTCTGGGGGAGAGAGTAACTCGGGTGACAGTACACGAAGGAGAGCGGGAAGAATCGCGTGGACCGATGATAGAGCGAGCACGTTTAATCCTACTTACCATCGGAGTCAGGCCGTGCGGAATATTTTACCGACAGAGAAACCACGCGAAAAACCACACACATGAAACACACACACAGCGCCACGCCGGGACAACCAACACTTGTAAACAGTCTTCGTTCATATCAGAAACTAAATAAATATTATTTTATTACCAAATACCTCCAAAAACAAGAGTCTTAACTAATTTCTTCCCAGATCGAGTTCCGAACAAATAAAATTTATTGTAACGAATTCCGACCCGTTATACTATATTATGTATATATTGGGGACGCGATAGTCCTCGAATAACCCGCGAAACTGTTCCCAAGCGGTCAGCTTCATCGCGAGTTTTCTCACAGACCTCCTCGGAGCTTGGTCACCACGTAGTCAGCACATCCTGCCGATAACGAAAATATTCATTCCATTGCCCATGTATAACTCGAAAAAAATAACCTTATCAGTGCTAATATTCGGTTACATGGGGACGGGGCTCGACAGCGAGGGTAATGACGCCAAGCCCTTTGTCTCAGAGACATAGAGGGTGAGGATACATATTGCGCTCCGGGAGATGGCCAGTCAGTTCCGTCCGGTCTCTCCAACAGCGCGCATCGCTAAGTCGACGCTCTGAAAACCGGTACATTTATGTTATCTTATATTCGTTTCTAGTTTTCCCGGTCTCTTCGACAGTGTAACTATAAGTCTCTGTAAAACCGGTATTAATTGTTGAAATAAAAATAAAAGTGAAAGGAAACATAACAAGTCAAACACTGCAACGAATAACGTACGAAATTTATATTATTTTCTTTATTGAATGTAACTACGCTTATTTACGTGTAAAATACACAATTGTCTATATCACCTTTGATTTCTTCGCGCTATTAAAATCACTCAAGATACGGCGACCGGGCAAAGGTGTAACATTTTTCGAGCAAATAATTAAAATATCTTTGCCTGTCTTTCGTGCGTGTAACCACGCAACGAACAAATCATCGTAGTGCATTTCTTTTTCTTTCTCTCTCTCCCTCTCTTCCTCTCGCTCACGCCATTTTTCCTAACGCACGGATTCGTCTCACCCATAAAATCATACCTGCCCAAAATTGGATAAATCTCGAAGTGTTTTACGAGGCTTGAGAAACTTGACGCGCGAACACGCCACATCCCGCTGACTCTCCGTAATCTGGCAGGTTAGCGACTGTCACGGTTAACCCGGTGCTTAGTGTTCCGACGTCGATTTCCCTCGACCTTGACATTTGTATTCGCGGCTGGCCGCCAATCGCCGTAACCGGGTGGAGGTGGAGACAGACTTAGCGAGTCGGCGGTGCCGTAATCTGGCACACACTAGACTCGTTCAGCGAACCAAATTTAGTTTCATATTAATCTGTACCTATGCGTTAGACGAGTACGTTTCCCGATACATTCGGTCAGCAAATAAAATACCACACCTGTCCAAAATCGGACGTATACCCAGGGTATTTTCCGCGGGATTCGGGAGAGTTGCCGCTCGAACACGCCACACCCGCCGACCCGCCGTAATTCGGTAGGTCAGCGACTGGCACGGTCACACCGGTGCTTAGTGTTCGGGCGTCGTCTTCCGTCATTCTCAATGTTTGTTCTCGCGGCTGGCCGCCAATCGCCGTAACCGGGCGGAGGTGGAGCCAGACGTAGTGAGACGACGGTGCCGTAACCTGGCACGTCTTACACTCACTCAGCTGTTCTAATAATTATAAAATTTATATATGTATTTTTTTACTTCGAGCGATCGTATCCCTCATAAAATTAATCCACTCCTCGTAGTCCCCGACTGCTCCCAAATACATCGGCATCCCCGAGCCATCGCATTCGTACGAGCACCGGGTACCTGTGTGGGCAACGACAGGTCGGATCGAGCTGGAACATCTTGGCGATTCTTGGACAAATTCGGTCATACGGTCGAGTAATATTGACCCGCTACGCACCGCCGCTCTTTCTCACCAAGGTAAGCACTATTTCACGCTACTTTCTTATTTGCTTACCTGTTGCTCAATGCGTCGAATTATATACCAACGACTTTACCAAGCGCCTATCCCAAGTGGGCTCATTCCCGCTTAAACGTGGCGCTTTTCTTCTCCGATGGTAACTTACCGTCACATAAGTCATATACCACTTGATTCATTATAATCCGTACGTTCGTGGCACACTTCCCATTCATAAATTCAAATGCTGAACGGTAAATTAAAAGACGATTAATTATCGATTCGAAAAGGGACCCACGATGTAACATTAGTATCTCTGCTGTTTGATGGAGACGCTTTGTAGACATCCATGGTTACAAGTAGCAATAACATCAGGTACATTTTGAGCGTTCTTATTGACATGGTTAAGCTACTTTAAGCATTCATACTCATTTTTACAGGCGTACAAGAGGGTTACGGCCGTAGACGGCCGCGCGACGAGTCCTTTGACGATGTACAGCTGCCAGGCTCGCGCATTGAGACCATCGAGGAGGCTCATCGGTAGTTCAAGCGTTTTAAACTTCGAGGCCGAGAAATCACCGTACACATTCATCAATCCCCACCTGGTGGCCATTCATTACCCTGGTCGGAAGGAGCGTTTCGTGACCCTTTGACGTATATCACACCGTCTTGCGAGGCTGGCGATTACATAGGTATATCGTTTGCCTCAAGCAGTTTACCGCACGGCCCCGTTTGGCTCTCGTTTCGACCCGTTAGAGAATATGCGTTCGATGATATTTGGCAGTTGATAATGAGCGTTGCTCAGAGTGCTGTATCATTGAATATGGACGATGCGTGCATAATCAAAGCCAGTATTGTCAGAGGTGTTGAGGGCACTGGCAGAAAACGCTTAATACATGGAGGGGTAGCAAAAAAATCCATTCTCACGATACGCAATACCGATACTCTGTGTTTACCACGGTCACTGACGGCGGCGCGCGCGTATGCCGAACGGGGTGAAATACGCTCGGGTAGTTTGCACGCAAACTGGCAACGTACGAGGCAGACTAACAGCTCATTGCAGAAAAATGCTGCTCTTGAATTAACGAATGCAGCGGGAGTTATAGTACCGCCAAACGGCTGCGGTGTCCGTGAGATTGCTCTCTACCAGAATTATCTCGAGCAGCACGGTATAGCCATAGTAGTCTATGAATTGTTGATGTTCGGGAGGAGGCATGCACCATTGTTTGACGGCTCGCAGCAAGTCTCAAATACTTTTGGCAAAATCGAACACACGCTGCGCATTTTATATTACGAGCGTTCGCAGCATTATCAGCCGATATGAAATTTACGAGGTGCCGTTG
>OX632357.1:6051147-6128647 GCA_951751655.1 Ophion costatus | reverse complement strand
GATTTGAATGAGTGGTACCAGCAATGCGTTATGGAGCTATTAACCAAACTCGATGAATTTCAAGAACGAGATAGTGGCTGGGCTTTGCGGAAAATACTTAACCTCACGAAAAATGTGTATAAGTATAATCCGATGCGTGCTGGGTGCTCCATATCATTGCCGCGGGAAATAATGATGAAGAGGGCTGTGGTTAACGTCAAATCGCGTGATAATGCATGTTTCGCATGGGCAGTTGGCGCTGCTCTACACCCAGCTGAACGACACAGTGACCATCCGTCGTCTTACCCCCATTATTCGACAGTGCTGAATCTGAAGGATATCGAATTCCCGGTGACGATACATCAAATAAAAAAATTTTAACTGCAAAATAATCTGTCAATCAATGTGTATACCACCACCACGAAAAAGGACATTGTTCCAATACGCGTGACTCAAGAGAAGAAGGAGAAGCACATCAATTTGCTGTACATGCAAGATACTGAGGACGACAATGTGGGGCATTTCGTATGGATCAAGAACCTGTCGAGACTCGTGAGGGCGCAACTGAGCAAGAGGGAGCATAAAAAATATATATGCGATCGGTGTGTAAATTTAGCATTATTAGTACAAAATTATATATCTACTAAAAGAGAAAATTGATTTAAAAAAAAAAAAAAAAAAAAAAAAAATCATGTTTGTTTTGCAGGTGTTTGCATTACTTCGGATCCGAGGATAAATTGCAGTCGCACGAGGTCGATTGTGGAGCAATAAACGACTGCGCGATCCGACTACCGAATGACACCAACAAGTGGCTCCAATTCACCAACTTTAGCCGGAAAGAGCGACATCCCTTCATTGTGTATGCCGATTTGGAGTGTGTTTTAGCAAAGACTGATGAGAAGAACCAAGCAAAAGATATGTATCAACATCATGAAGTGTTTAGTATAGGATACTACGTGTGTTGTGCGTATGATCAAACACTATCTTCATATCACTCACGTCGCAGTGTCGATTGCGTTTCGTGGTTTGTCGAAGAACTGAAAAAACTAGCATTGCGCATAAAAGAAATTTTCTGCGACAACGTCCCAATGATTTATCTGACACCGAGCGAGTGGGCCAGTTTTCGCAAAGCGACCCAATGTCACATATGCAGGAAACCATTCGTGCAAGAAGATGTACGCGATCGAGATCATTGCCATCTGACTGGACGCTATAGAGGCCCTGCCCATTCTAATTGCAATTTAAACTACAAACAGTCGTTCTTCATTCCCATAGTTTTTCACAATCTATCGGGTTACAATGCACATTTTATAATCAAGGAAGTAGCCACACCGTTCGAAGGAAAAACCGATGTGCTTCCAATCACATAGGAGAAATACATCTCCTTCACGAAGCATGTTGAAATTACAGATGATTCAAAACATAAGATCCAATTGCGCTTCATCGATTCATACAAATTCCTCAACACCAGTCTCGACAAATTAGCCTCATTTTTGACCGAGGACAAACTCAAAATTTTACGCATGCAATTCCCAACGCTATCGACGGACAATTTCAATTTGCTGACGCGAAAAGGGGTCTTCCCTTATGAGTATATTGATAACGTGACCAAGCTAGACGACACTTGCCTACCACCACGTGACGCCTTTTATAGTTCCCTGACAGATGCTACAGTATCTGAGAGTGAGTATGCACATGCTGAGAAAATTTGGGAGCGGTTCTCCATTCGAACGCTGGGTGACTATAGCGATTTATACTTGAAGACAGATGTCTTATTATTAGCTGATATTTTCGAAAACTTTCGAAATACGTGCATTGAGAGCTATGGCCTAGATCCCGCGTATTACTACACATTGCCGGGGTATACCTGGGATGCAATGCTAAAACACTCGAATGTCAAGTTTGAATTACTAACCGACATCGACATGGTTTAATTCGTTGAGCGGGGTATACGCGGTGGTCTCAGTCAATGCTCAAACCGATATGCGCACGCTAATAATAAGTACATGGAGTCGTTTGATCCATCGAAAGCATCGTCATACTTGATGTATTTTGACGTCAACAATTTGTATGGATGGGCAATGTGTCAACCTTTGCCATACGGAGATTTTCGATGGGTCAACGACGTGTCCAAGTTTGATCCATCTTCCATCGCGCTAGATTCACCAACAGGCTACATCCTTGAAGTCGACTTGGAATATCCACAATCTCTACATGATGCGCACAAAGACCTGCCGTTTTGTCCAATACATGAAAAACCGCCGGGTAAGCAGGGGGAAAAGCTGTTAGCAACCGTCTGTGATAAAAAACGCTACATCATTCACTATCGAAATTTACAGCAGTGCTTACGCCATGGACTTTGCCTTACGAAAATCCATAGGGTATTACAATTCACACAATCCCCATGGCTACGTTCATATATCGAGTTAAATACGCAATTTCGAACGCTAGCCAAAAATGATTTTGAAAACAATTTATGCAAATTGATGAACAATGCGGTGTTTGGCAAAACAATGGAGAATATGCGCAATCATGTAGATGTAAAGCTTTTGACCAAATGGGAGGGCAGATATGGTGCAGAGGCAATGATTGCGAAGCCAAACTTCCACAGCCGAAGTGTTTTTTCGGAAAACCTTATTGCTGTAGAATTGCGCAATCTCGAGGTGAAATTCAACAAGCCGATATATGTGTGTATGTGCATCCTCGACATATCCAAAACGTGCTTGTATGGATTTCATCACGAGTATATGGTACCTCTGTATCGGGATAAGTGTAAAATCATGTATACCGATACGGATAGTCTCATATATGACATTGAGAGCGATGATATGTACATGGACATGAAGCGCGACATTGTAAAATTCGATACGAGCGATTATCCGGTGGACAATAGGTATGATATGCCGCTTGTCAACAAGAAGGTACCCGGTCTCATGAAAGACGAATGCAATGGTGCAATTATGACCGAGTTCATTGGACTTCGATCGAAAATGTATGCGACACGTGTTGAGGGTAAGAAGGACACTAAAAAAGTCAAAGGTGTCAAGAGCAATGTTGTGGCTAGGACAATCACGTTTGACGATTATGCCCTATGCTTGAAGGAAGACATTGAAATGATGCGTAGTCAAACGTGTATTCGATCGAAGTTGCACAAGGTCTACACCATTCGTGAGACGAAAATCGCTCTAAGCCCTCATGATGATAAGCGGTATATCATACCTGGGACCTCTGAGACCCTACCATGGGGGCATCACAGCATACCGTTGTAACAAAGTATCGTGCATATAAACTCGATGTAAAATTCTGTACATTTTTGTAAATACTTGATGTATGAAACTTGTGAAAATTGCGTATGTTTTTGTAAACATCAACTCGATGTAAAACTTGTTTGTTGTAAATATTTGATTTTGTAAAAATGGACTATTGTAAGTAAAGGAAACGGCTTTTGTAATCCATGTGTACCCATTATTTCCCGCATACACTGTTCGAGAGTAGGGGGAAGAAGGGATTGGAGGGAGAGAAAACGCCTACTGTGGCGCACCACGTTGACGGGTAGAAAGAGAGTCATAAAAGTCTAAAGGTTATTGGCCTCTTTTATTGACGACTACAAATCAGATTTACTTATCCAACTATTGTGGGCATTGTCGAAACCCAGCCATTTTACAAACATTCGATGACCCCGCTTCTTTAAAAAAATTTCTATCAGATTGATATCGGGGTACTTGGCACGAAGAAGCTCTTGTTCGTAGAAACCACCGGCGATGGGTTCATCGTTATGGTCCTTCAAACGATACGTCACTGGATGCGTTTTCTTCACACGAGATACCCTAAATATTTCCGTTGTCCAATTTGGCGTGTAACCCTTTTCGAAAACACTCTTAAATTTGCTGATTCTCACTTTATCGCCAGGGGTGAATTTCGGTGGTGTTTTTATTGGCGGCTGAGTCTTATTGAAAACTTGCCGCAATATTTCCTTCTCATTCTCCGCGTTGACATTTCTCGGTTTCATCTTAATGGTACGGTGTACGGAATCATTATATTCAGCTACTAGATTATCAAGAATATCGATCCACTTATAATTACCACGAAGACTAAATTGCATCCACATCTTATTTTTCAATGTACGATTGAAACGCTCGCAAATGGATGCTTTCAAGTTGCTATATGTTGAATACATGTGAATATTGGACTTTTTCATTAGGGATTTAAAGTGACAATTGTAAAATTCTTTTCCCTCGTCGACGTGCAAGTGCTGTGGTATGCGTCCCTTAACGAGTATCAACTTCATTGCGGCTGCTGCATCTTTACCACACTTTCTCAGCATTGGTACGGTCCAGGCGAATTTTGAGAAAGTATCGATGACGGTGAGGAGGAATTTATGTTTGGTGTTTTGATGTGCGTGCGATGACATATCGACGAGATCAGCTTGCCAGGTCTCATCCAAGCCACGGATGACCACATGTCGACGCGGATAGTTTCGTCGAGCAGGCTTATGTAGCTCCAGCACGAGAGCGCTCTATTTCTCGTTCATTTTCTACTCCACTCAGTCGCGCATCCAGTGCAGCAATGGTCCGTGAATTAGAAATCACCAAATCTTGTAGATTTTTGACATAAACCCATTTTTTTTTGTATGGGATACACAAAAATCGAACACTTCGAGGTGTTTGAAGATTTTCGAGAGTCCTTCGTGAGATGTTCAAGAGTCTTCCGAAGACATTCATAAGACATTTAAAGACATTCCCGAGACGTTCGAAAACATTCATAATACGTTTGAAGCCATTCATGAGGGGTACAAAGAGGTTCAAGGGACGTTATAGGACGTTCATGAGACGCTTGAAGATGTTCGGGAGGCGTTCAAGAGCCTTTAGAAAGGGTTTATTAGACGTTTGAAGACATTCATGAGAGTTTCGAAGACGTTCAAGAGATCTTCGGCGGCATTCATAATACGTTTGTTTGGGTTTGTTTGGGTCAGTTTTGTTTGGGTTAGTTCGAGTTTGTTTCGGATTTACCCACCGGCGAAGTGTTGTTTGTCAGTTTTGTTTGGGTTTTTGTTTTTGTTGGGGTTTTGTTTGTCAGTTTTGTTTGGGTTATTTCGAGTTTGTTTGGGCAAATCCCAAATAAACTCGAACTAACCCAAACAAAACTGACCCAAACAAACCCAAACAAACGTATTATGAATGCCGTCGAAGATCTCTTGAACGTCTTCGAAACTCTCATGAATGTCTTCAAACGTCTAATAAACCCTTTCTAAAGGCTCTTGAACGCCTCCCGAACATCTTCAAGCGTCTCATGAACGTCCTATAACGTCCCTTGAACCTCTTTGTACCCCTCATGAATGGCTTCAAACGTATTATGAATGTTTTCGAACGTCTCGGGAATGGCTTTAAATGTCTTATGAATGTCTTCGGAAGACTCTTGAACATCTCACGAAGGACTCTCGAAAATCTTCAAACACCTCGAAGTGTTCGATTTTTGTGTATCCCATACAAAAAAAAATGGGTTTATGTCAAAAATCTACAAGATTTGGTGATTCGTAATTCACGGACCATTGCTGCACTGGATGCGCGACTGACTGGACTAGAAAATGAACGAGAAAAAGAGCGCTCTCGTGCTGGAGCTACATAAGCCTGCTCGACGAAACTATCCGCGTCGACATGTGGTCATCCGTGGCTTGGATGAGACCTGGCAAGCTGATCTCGTCGATATGTCATCGCACGCACATCAAAACACCAAACATAAATTCCTCCTCACCGTCATCGATACTTTCTCAAAATTCGCCTGGACCGTGCCAATGCTGAGAAAGTGTGGTAAAGATGCAGCAGCCGCAATGAAGTTGATACTCGTTAAGGGACGCATACCACATCACTTGCACGTCGACGAGGGAAAAGAATTTTACAATTGTCACTTTAAATCCCTAATGAAAAAGTACAATATTCACATGTATTCAACATATAGCAACTTGAAAGCATCCCTTTGCGAGCGTTTCAATCGTACATTGAAAAATAAGATGTGGATGCAATTTAGTCTTCGTGGTAATTATAAGTGGATCGATATTCTTGATAATCTAGTAGCTGAATATAATGATTCCGTACACCGTACCATTAAGATGAAACCGAGAAATGTCAACGCGGAGAATGAGAAGGAAATATTGCGGCAAGTTTTCAATAAGACTCAGCCGCCAATAAAAACACCACCGAAATTCACCCCTGGCGATAAAGTGAGAATCAGCAAATTTAAGAGTGTTTTCGAAAAGGGTTACACGCCAAATTGGACAACGGAAATATTTAGGGTATCTCGTGTGAAGAAAACGCATCCAGTGACGTATCGTTTGAAGGACCATAAAGATGAACCCATCGCCGGTGGTTTCTACGAACAAGAGCTTCTTCGTGTCAAGTACCCCGATATCTATCTGATAGAAAAAATTTTAAAGAAGCGCGGTCATCGAATGTTTGTAAAATGGCTGGGTTTCGACAATGCCCACAATAGTTGGATAAGTAAATCTGATTTGTAGTCGTCAATAAAAGAGGCCAATAACCTTTAGACTTTTATGACTCTCTTTCTACCCGTCAACGTGCTGCGCCACAGCAGGCGTTTTCTCTCCCTCCAATCCCTTCTGCCCCCTACTCTCGAACAGTGTATGCGGGAAATAATGGGTACACATGGATTACAAAAGCCGTTTCCTTTACTTACAATAGTCCATTTTTACAAAATCAAATATTTACAACAAACAAGTTTTACATCGAGTTGATGTTTACAAAAACATACGCAATTTTCACAAGTTTTATACATCAAGTATTTACAAAAATGTACACAATTTTACATCGAGTTTATATGCACGATACTTTGTTACAACGGTATGCTGTAATGCCCCCATGGTAGGGTCTCAGAGGTCCCAGGTATGATATACCGCTTATCATCATGAGGGCTTAGAGCGATTTTCGTCTCACGAATGGTGTAGACCTTGTGCAACTTCGATCGAATACACGTTTGACTACGCATCATTTCAATGTCTTCGTTCAAGCATAGGGCATAATCGTCAAACGTGATTGTCCTAGCCACAACATTGCTCTTGACACCTTTGACTATTTTAGTGTCCTTCTTACCCTCAACACGTGTCGCATACATTTTCGATCGAAGTCCAATGAACTCGGTCATAATTGCACCATTGCATTCGTCTTCATGAGACCGGGTACCTTCTTGTTGACAAGCGGCATATCATACCTATTGTCCACCGGATAATCGCTCGTATCGAATTTTACAATGTCGCGGTTCATGTCCATGTACATATCATCGCTCTCAATGTCATATATGAGACTATCCGTATCGGTATACATCATTTTACACTTATCCCGATACAGAGGTACCATATACTCGTGATGAAATCCATACAAGCACGTTTTGGATATGTAGAGGATGCACATACCCACATATATCGGCTTGTTGAATTTCACCTCGAGATTGCGCAATTCTACAGCAATAAGGTTTTCCGAAAAAACACTTCGGCTGTGGAAGTTTGGCTTCGCAATCATTGCCTCTGCACCATATCTGCCCTCCCATTTGGTCAAAAGCTTTACATCTACATGATTGCGCATATTCTCCATTGTTTTGCCAAACACCGCATTGTTCATCAATTTGAATAAATTCTTTTCAAAATCATTTTTGGCTAGCGTTCGAAATTGCGTATTTAACTCGATATATGAACGTAGCCATGGGGATTGTGTGAATTGTAATACCGTATGGATTTTCGTAAGGCAAAGTCCATGGCGTAAGCACTGCTGTAAATTTCGATAGTGAATGATGTAGCGTTTTTTATCACAGACGGTTGCTAACAGCTTTTCCCCCTGCTTACCCGGCGGTTTTTCATGTATTGGACAAAACGGCAGGTCTTTGTGCGCATCATGTAGAGATTGTGGATATTCCAAGTCGACTTCAAGGATGTAGCCTGTTGGTGAATCTAGCGCGATGGAAGATGGATCAAACTTGGACACGTCGTTGACCCATCGAAAATCTCCGTATGGCAAAGGTTGACACATTGCCCATCCATACAAATTGTTGACGTCAAAATACATCAAGTATGACGATGCTTTCGATGGATCAAACGACTCCATGTACTTATTATTAGCGTGTGCATATCGGTTTGAGCATTGACTGAGACCACCGCGTATACCCCGCTCAACGAATTAAACCATGTCGATGTCGGTTAGTAATTCAAACTTGACATTCGAGTGTTTTAGCATTGCATCCCAGGTATACCCCGGCAATGTGTAGTAATACGCGGGATCTAGGCCATAGCTCTCAATGCACGTATTTCGAAAGTTTTCGAAAATATCAGCTAATAACAAGACATCTGTCTTCAAGTATAAATCGCTATAGTCACCCAGCGTTCGAATGGAGAACCGCTCCCAAATTTTCTCAGCATGTGCATACTCACTCTCAGATACTGTAGCATCTGTCAGGGAACTATAAAAGGCGTCACGTGGTGGTAGGCAAGTGTCGTCTAGCTTGGTCACGTTATCAATATACTCATAAGGGAAGACCCCTTTTCGCGTCAGCAAATTGAAATTGTCCGTCGATAGCGTTGGGAATTGCATGCGTAAAATTTTGAGTTTGTCCTCGGTCAAAAATGAGGCTAATTTGTCGAGACTGGTGTTGAGGAATTTGTATGAATCGATGAAGCGCAATTGGATCTTATGTTTTGAATCATCTGTAATTTCAACATGCTTCGTGATGGAGATGTATTTCTCCTTTGTGATTGGAAGCACATCGGTTTTTCCTTCGAACGCTGTGGCTACTTCCTTGATTATAAAATGTGCATTGTAACCCGATAGATTGTGAAAAACTATGGGAATGAAGAATGACTGTTTGAAGTTTAAATTGCAATTAGAATGGACAGGGCCTCTATAGCGTCCAGTCAGATGGCAATGATCTCAAACGCGTACATCTTCTTGCGCGAATGGTTTCCTGCATATATGACATTGGGTCGCTTCGCGAAAATTTGCCCACTCGCTCGGTGTCAGATAAATCATTGGGACGTTGTCGCAGAAAATTTCTTTTATGCGCAATGCTAGTTTTTTCAGTTCTTCGACAAACCACGAAACGCAATCGACACTGCGACGTGAGTGATATGAAGATAGTGTTTGATCATACGCACAACACACGTAGTATCCTATACTAAACACTTCATGATGTTGATACATATCTTTTGCTTGGTTCTTCTCATCAGTCTTTGCTAAAACACACTCCAAATCGGCATACACAATGAAGGGATGTCGCTCTTTCCGGCTAAAGTTGGTGAATTGGAGCCACTTGTTGGTGTCATTCGGTAGTCGGATCGCGCAGTCGTTTATTGCTCCACAATCGACCTCGTGCGACTGCAATTTATCCTCGGATCCGAAGTAATGCAAACACCTGCAAAACAAACATGATTTTTTTTTTTTTTTTTTTTTTTTAATCAATTTTCTCCTTTAGTAGATATATAATTTTGTACTAATAATGCTAAATTTACACACCGATCGCATATATATTTTTTATGCTCCCTCTTGCTCAGTTGCGCCCTCACGAGTCTCGACAGGTTCTTGATCCATACGAAATGCCCCACATTGTCGTCCTCAGTATCTTGCATGTACAGCAAATTGATGTGCTTCTCCTTCTTCTCTTGAGTCACGCGTATTGGAACAATGTCCTTTTTCGTGGTGGTGGTATACACATTGATTGACAGATTATTTTGCAGTTAAAATTTTTTTATTTGATGTATCGTCACCGGGAATTCGATATCCTTCAGATTCAGCACTGTCGAATAATGGGGGTAAGACGACGGATGGTCACTGTGTCGTTCAGCTGGGTGTAGAGCAACGCCAACTGCCCATGCGAAACATGCATTATCACGCGATTTGACGTTAACCACAGCCCTCTTCATCATTATTTCCCGCGGCAATGATATGGAGCACCCAGCACGCATCGGATTATACTTATTCACATTTATCGTGAGGTTAAGTATTTTCCGCAAAGCCCAGCCACTATCTCGTTCTTGAAATTCATCGAGTTTGGTTAATAGCTCCATAACGCATTGCTGGTACCACTCATTCAAATCGCTTGTGTTAAATAGTTCACAGTTTCGCGTGTTGACACTTTTATTGGCATGTTTGTCTCCACTCGTGAATTCGCCATTAAACACTGTATTAACTTTAATACTGTTATGTTTGCAGATAGTATTTTGCACATGATGAAGCACTAGGTCGTGAGCATCGTTGAGAAATTGCCGTGGTTCGATGTGATTGCGATTGATTACGGAACCGGTCAATATTCGACTATTGAAGGATGTGTCAATCTCTCGCCAGATTAGCCCATGATGACCGTGTCCTGCACCCGTGTGTATAAAATGATTACGCACAGAATTCCTCAACCCTTCCAGTCGCGCTATTTGGGCTATCAATGACTGTTGAAGTCCAATTGATAGTCGCGGGCGCTTAATGCGGCTTTGCGTTTCCAATTCTTCGATAAACTCAACGCACCGTTGTTCCCACACAGCAAAATCTTCGAATGAACTTAGGAGCGCGGCTTGGTCGTGCAAGATTTGTTCTGACTTCTCCGCGTTACTCTCCATATTTGATGAAACGAGGCTTCCCAAAAGAGATGATGTTCACTAACTGACTGCTCGATGGAATGTGTGAACACTTTTGAGCGCAGCAGATCATTAAGCATGGTTTTCCCCTTTAGACATTTTCCGTCTTTCCCTATCATCTCGGAAAATATCACCAACCCACGAGAATGTTCTAATATGGCATTGGAATGCCGGGAAAAATAAAAGAGCATCTCAGTCAAGATGGGTGTAGTGAAAGAAAAAAATTCATTGGCTCTCGGCGCTCAAGTGGTCCACGGTCGAAGCCTAAAAAGGTCTCCGATCCATAGATCTCCGAAAGTTTATAGTTTTTCAACACAAACACCCCGGTATCGTATATGCTCTGAATAGCGGAGCAATAAAAAAAAAAAAAAAATTCTAATAGCTTGGAGAGTGGTGTTAACGAAGAAAAAATCCTTAACCATGGGGCTAACTTGTCCAGACCTGCATGATCTCAAGTGCCGGCATCAAGGTTCGACGTTGCACTCTCTGTATATATTTCCATTCAGAGATGAAAAACTAAAGCCCGGTAAAATGGAAATGCATTTTTTCCCCGGATCACTGTCTTCGTCGCTTGCTGTCGTAAAATTTTATGGGTTTTCAAGTGTGGACCTATGGAATGATGAGACCCGAGTTGCACATGCGAAGCGATAGGGTATGACGGTCCCTGGCGCTCGACGTAAGAAAAAAAAAGAGTCGTAAGATTTGAGACATTTGGACGAGTCGGTTGAAACACACACACACACACACACACACACACACGCACGCACGCACGCACGCACGCACGCACGCACGCACGCACGCACGCACGCACGCACACGCACGCACGCACGCACGCACGCACGCACGCACGCACGCACGCACGCACGCACGCACGCACGCACGCACGCACGCACGCACGCACGCACGCACGCACGCACGCACGCACGCACGCACGCACACACACACACACACACACACACACACACACACACACACACACACACCCCTCCCCTCGCTCCCACCCCGCCCCCTCCCATCGCTCCCTCTTCGCTCCCCCCCACCCCTCCCCTCCCGCGCCACTCGCCCCCTCCCCTCCATCGCCGCTCGCTCCCCCCTCCCCACGCCCTCGCTCCCTCCCCTCAAACCTTAGGTTAGAACCGCTCCAGCCCTACTACTCATGTGACCAAATTTGTTCAAGAATCGCCAAGATGTTCCAGCTCGATCCGACCTGTCGTTGCCCAGATGGGTACCCGGTGCTCGTACGAGTGCGATGGCCCGGGGATGCCGATGTTTTTGGGAGCAGTCAGGGACTACGAGGACTGGATTAATTTTATGCGGGATACGTTCGCTTCGGAATAAAAATATACGTATATAGATTTTGTAATTATTTTAACCGCTGAGTGAGTGCAAGACGTGCCAGGATACGGCACCGTCGACTCAGTACGTCTGGCTCCACTTCCGCCCGGTCACGGCGATTGGCGGCTGTTACGTCCTGGCGATCTCGCCCTCCATTGAATAACCTAGATCATAAAAAACAAACATAAAATATCTATATACTTACCCTAAAAACTATGAATATGTATTGGGAACCACTTTAGAAATTACCTAGAAATATTTTTCCTTATCTAAAATAAAATAGACGACGTATAGAATGATATAATTCTCTATTTTGACAAAAAACAATATGTCTTTCAATACTTTTTATGCATTAAATGGCTCAAATATAGTAAGCATGCGATCTTGCATTATACACATAAAATACTACATGTACTAAAGAATAAAGAAAGCCCCATGTAGCACTTCACATAACATATTGTTCCCCCTTAAATTCCTTAAAGCTATGATAAAACTTAAAATTTGGAAAAGCCTTCTGTGTTGTATCCCCGGCTCGAGAACCCGGGATAGGTATTTTTGGGATCGTTGCGAAATTAAGAGTTGGAACTCAAGTTCGTTGAATAGGAATATAAGTTTATTACTGGGCTGGTCTTATAATTGAATTTACAGTGTGTCGGTCGTACCTTAGGACCGAACCGTTCAAAAGCCAACCAAGGACTGACTACTCCCTGGTAACTTCTCTTAATTGTCGACTCTGATTGTCGCAATTTGCCCTAGATCGAGCATCATCCAATGCTTCGTCAGGACGTGTCGCAAAGCGTCTTTTTGACGTTTGCATTTTTGCAAAAGTGTGACTCTTTCGCAAGGAGGATGCGAAACGGTCTGGAATGCCGTTTCGCAAATACTTTCTTGACCGTTCGGTCGTTTCGTTGTATTGCGTAAATCAGCGGATACAACATCCCTCCCCCTTAAAAGATCAAATTCCTCCTGGGATTTGTTTTAATGTTCGGTCCTCCGGTTTACAAATTTCCATTTCCATTTTCCCTTGTGATTATCCCAGATCTATTTATCGTTATTTTTCTTAAAATAATTCTCGCATACACATAGTACATTTTCTTTTGTATACATTTTCGTCTGTTCGTTTTACACGGAATTCGTCGTGGATATGTTTCGCTTGATTTTTAATCTTAATTTTGGCACGGGCAGCTTCCTTTTTGCTGACTGTGCGTTGGTTGATTGCGCCGGCTCGGCGCTGCTTTGGCCCTCATTGTTGACGGGTTTCCACGCGTGGTTCATACGGTAATAGCATATACAGGCTATTCCAAGTATTATCAGCGCGATTGCGCTTAACGAATAATTACCTATTATATGTCCATATGTTCTAGAATCGCTTGATTCCGCTTTTAGTTTATTTTTTATGGTTTTTAAACGTTCACCGATCCTGTTTAATTCTCTTGGATCGTTTATAATTTCGTGCGGTAATACAATTTTTGTCGATGTATGATCGAGTATGTGCATATCTGTAGACAAGAATGATAAATTATATTGTGGTAGGAAATTGGCGTGTTCGTTTTGTCTTATTTCGCCGACTGTTTCTAGTCTAAAACTAGGGGCGGTGACGGAACATTTTCCGTCCAAAGCCAGAGTCCCTGCACCCGTAAGCGTTGCGTATGCGGTTGGTTGTTTTCCGCAATGGATGAGCAGTGTTTCGGGCTCTGGTGCAACGTATAGCCACCTACCATGGCGTTCTAACGCAATAATTAGAGTGCTATTTATCTGGGCGACTCTTCGGTCGCAATTTGCGTATTTATCTTTAGATGCGATATATAATGCCACCTCGCACGATGCGCAAGTATGAGCGGGACGCGCTGCTTGCTTTGGTCGGCAATAATAGTGTGACGCTATAGCTTTACAATTTCCTAAATCATTTTTTGTTATATGTAGGCAAGATTCTCTCGTGGCTTCTACCGCGACGAGGTCATTTTTTATTTCTATAAATTGATAACTATGATTTTCTATTTTGGTGGGCAGAGGATAAGCTTTGCTGATTTTATATTCCTCAGTGCCAATTAACGGTATTTTTATTACAAGTACAATGTATGTTTTTGTACTATACGCGCCTACTTCTGATAACTCCAATAACTTTGGCATTTCCGCGTAATTTATCGCGGTAGGGAACGTATGCCCTATCGGCACATTGGGTAAAGCGTCAGTCAAATAGTTCGTCAATTGTCTTGGCGATAATATGCTTGGGCTCACCATTCCTCTCGTGACTCCTATTAAAAAGTTAACTACTTGTCGTACGTCACTTAGTAAAGACTCTACAATGAGGCTCACGGCCATCATTCGTTCATCCAATTGTTGCCGGACGTTTTGGTCGTTGTACTGGTTGACCACTCTTTGTTTGATCTGTTGCACGAGAGCTTGTAGCACCTTTTGATTTTCTTCCAAACGAATTGTTGATCGATTAAAAAGATCTATTGTGGAGTCCAAAATTTGCACATTTCCTTTTAAGGCATCTTCTACTGTTTTTTGCCTTTTATTTATTTCATTTATTTCGTTGCTGATTTCGGATGCGTCTTGTGCATCCATATTTCCTGTTATTGCTCTTATTATTCCCCCCAATCCGTCTATCAAACCTCGTCGATAACGACTTTTTTGGTTTCCTGTTATGTCGTATGCGGCTTGTAGTTCGTTGTTAATTTTTTCTACCATGCGAGTCGTTGTTTTCGTGACCATATGGCAGAGTAAGTTGGCTCGCAGGTCTTGAGCGCATAGATCTATTATTTCCTTCGTGGCTTCGGTGATCTGCGCTTCCTGTTCTGCTATTCCACTCAGATCCATTTTTACTGCCAGTTTCCATACGTCGCGGGTTATTGACATTGTCCCGATTTCCTCATAGAAAATTCCGGGTGAAACCGTGAACCTTTCTATACGGTATGGTTTTTCCGGTGTATCAGCCTCACCTGGGCTCGACCCTAGGGCCAGAGCTAGTATCCTGCGAAAATAATTCGCGGGGTTAAATTCTTTGGATCCGACGTGTTTTTTTTTCTTTTTTTTTCCTTTGGGGAATTTATTTCCATATATAGATATACATATAGGTTTACGATCTATTTTTAGAATTTCAATTCTTTTTCATTGAAGACTTTTTTGTATTCGGACTCGTTGCTGGGTCTTGAGTTTAATGCCCTCTTTCTCTTCATTTCTGCAATGTTCGCGTTTTGTGCTTCGACAAGTCGCTCGTTTAATGCGTGAACGGCGACATTTTCATTCTTGTTTCGACTTTCGACGGAAGCCGATCGCCTTTTACCTCGGTGAGTATTCGTTCTTTCTCTGTCTTCTTTATTTACCCTTTATCTCGCTTCATATTTATTATTATTGTTTTTTTTTTTTTTTTTTTTTTTTTTTTTTTTTTTTTTTTTTCCAGACATGGATTACTCGCGATGCGAAGGAGAAGCGGTCGTACTCGGAGGTGAGGAGGACGGTCTAGAATTCGTTGTGGTATGTAGACGAATTCTCTTTCCCGTTTTTTTTTCCCATCGGAGGAGATTCCCTTCCTCCTAAATAAAACAATGTGTTTTTTTTTTCTTTTTCACAGACGGCACGGGTTCCCAAGAGGGCTCGCTCATCCTCTAAGGGATGGTGGCGGCGGCTCTTTATTCAGCACGCCGTCGGTGTTCGCCGCCGTCGCGCCCGGGTCCGGGCCAATCTCCTCAAGGTTTGGGCCGAGGATCCGGACAGCTTGGAGGCCATGGAGTGGGGCTGGGAACCCGCCGACTTATTCGGTTTGTGTCAGCTGTTTTATGACAGCCCGGAAGAGGGTTGGTGGATCAGCCGCCCCACCATGTGGTGGCTGCACGCCCTCTTCCCCACCCCTCTGGGGTTGAAACCGGACCCCATTTGGGTGTTCGGTTAACTTCGGTTAACTGTAACAATATACCACCTTTTTCCCACGTATTCGTGTGTTTGTTTATTTTATTTTTCCCTTCCTCTTTTCAGGGCGTAATGCGGGAGAGCCATTGTGGCCTCCATTAATTATAAGAATCTCTTTCCGCACTTCATGTGCGATGTATATATATTTCTTCTCCTTCTCTTCTCACCCCCCTTTTTTTTTTTTTTTTTTTTTGATGACGGGGCTTTCGTGCGGTCGAGCCGCGGGCCCCTCTTGTCTCCGCGCCTACCCGCTGGCCATCGCGACGGCTAGTGGGTGATATATTTTTTTATGCGATTCACGTGTACGCGTGCTTCCTTGCGTCCGCGGCCGATGTAGGTTTCACCTGCCTCTCGGCTTCGGACTGTGTAAGGCCCTACCCACTTCGGAGTGAGCTTGGCCGATCTGCCCCTCCTCACGGTCTCGTCGTAAAGGAGGACTTGATCACCCGGGCGGTACTCTATTTTACCGGCCGTGTGATCATATTGATGCTTCGATTTCTCCTTACCCTTTTCCAGGTTTTCTTGTGCTTGTTGCCATGACGCCCTCAGGCGCTCGCGTAATTCCGCTGCGTAATCGTCGTATGAATACGTGGCTCGCGGAATTTCTCTCAGTGCGGTTGGTAATTTAGCCTCCTTTCCGAACACTAATTCGTACGGCGTAATACCCGTAGCCGTGTGTGGCGTGGTATTGTATGTGAACATAGCGTATGGTATCCATTCGTCCCAGTCCCTTTGATCCTCTCGTACGAAATTTTTCAGGTATTCTGCAAGGGTCCTATGTGATCTTTCCAGGGCTCCATTTGATTGTGGATGGTATGCCGTGGTTTGCAATTTTTTTATTTGTAGGAGATCACACATCTCTTTAAATATTTTGCTTAGAAAATTTGTGCCTTGATCCGAGAGGATTTCAGACGGGGCACCAAATTTACAAATAATTTCCGTTACAAGGGCCTTTGCTATTGTATTGGCTTCTTGATTTTCTAACGGAATTGCTGCGCTATATTTTGTTAGTAAATCCTGGAAAGACAGAATATATTTGTTGCCTTTTTCGGTCACCGTCAAGGGACCTACTATATCAACAGCACATTTTTCGAACGCTCGGCTTGGCGTGTCTGTGATTACCATCGGTGCCTTCTTAATTTTTCCCGATTTATTTCGCTGACATTTGTCGCACTCTTGTATGTGTGCGGTGACGTCTCGTTTCATTCCCGGCCACACATATCGTTGACGTATTCGCTGCAGCGATCGTGTGATGCCTTGGTGCCCACCTAGAGGGGCATCGTGATATTCTTGTATTATTTTTGCTCTGTCTGCCTTGCTTGGGGTGGATACGCCAATGCTGCAGTTTTCTTCGTCGCTCGCGCTCGTGCTCGCGCATCGCGACTCTTTTAACTCATGGGGAGATTCCCCCTGTGCCGCGCTTCCCCAGGCGGCCTCTTCTTCACGTGCTGTCTCGTAGCACGGCGAGTCGTATACTCGGCCTCTCTTCTTTGTGCGGACATTCGTAACGCTGTCTTTCTTTTCGTGCTCTCTCTCTCGGGTGCTCTCGCTCGTGTTGTCATTGTCCGATTCCGTATTGTCGGACTCGGTTTCTTCTCTCTCGCTTTCATAACGGCTGGCGGCCATACTGTCTTTCTTTGTTTTCTCTCTCGCGCTGCCGCGTGGAGTCTTTTTTCTTTCTCTATTTAATTCTTTCTTTGTTGTGCTACCATGCTGTTGTGTACTTTTTTCTACCTCTTGTGCCTGAGCTCGTGTCAAGGCATATATACGACTTAACGCGTCTGCGTTTGTGTTTGATTTTCCCGTTTTATATTGGATTTTATAGTTGTATTCTTCCAATTTTATTCGCCATGTCATTAGCCTTGATCCTGGGTCCTTTACGCTGAATAACCATGTCAATGGCTTGTGATCCGTTATTATGGTGAATTTTGTGCCGTAAATATACGGTCGAAATTGATGTACTGCCCATACGATTGCAAGCAGTTCTTTTTCTGTAGTCGAATAATTGGTTTCGGCCTTGTTGAGAGTTCTACTTGCATAACATATGGGTAAATCCTCTCCAATTTTCCCTTGGGACAGGATTGCACCGATTGCCTTATCTGAGGCATCCGTTGTCACGATAAACCGTTTCGTGAAATCAGGATACTGGAGTATGGGTGCTGTGATCAGGGCTTCCCTTAAATGGTCAAATGAGCTTTGGAATAATTCGGACCATTCGAATTTGACACCTTTTTTGATCAAATTCGTCATTGGTTTTGCGATCTTGGAAAAATCTTTAATAAATCTGCGGTAGTACCCGGCAAGTCCCAGGAATGATTGTATTTCTTTTACATTTCTCGGTATTGGAAAATTTTTTACCGCTTTTAGCTTTTCGGGGTCAGGCTTTACCCCGACTTCTGTTATTATATGACCGAGATATTGCGTTTCTTTTCGCATAAATTCGCATTTCTTTGGTTGTATTTTTAAATTAGCTTCTCTTAGCCGCGTCAGCACTTCACGTAGTCGCTTGTCGTGCTCGGCGAGTGAGGCTCCATGTATTACAATATCGTCCAGATATACGTAGCATTTTAGGCCTTGCAAACCGGCCAATACTGCGTCCATTAATCTTTGGAACGTAGGAGGTGCATTTTTTAAACCAAATGGCATTCGATTATACTCGTAATGCCCCAACGGCGTTGAAAAAGCCGTTTTCGGTTTGTCTTCCTCCGCCATTGGGATTTGATGAAATCCCGAAGCGAGGTCGAGGGTCGTGAAGTACTTTGCCTTTCCCAACTGGTCCAGTATCTCTGCGATATTGGGCAGTGGGTAAGAGTCACCTTCCGTAGCCTCGTTTAACTTCCGAAAGTCAACGACCACCCTTTTTTGGACTATTCCGTCCGCATCTGGTTTTTTCGGCACTACGAGCAATGGAGCATTCCATGGGCTCGTGCTTGGGCGGATTATATCCTCTTCTAGCATTTTTTGTGCCTGTCGTTGAATTTCTTTTTTGTGCTCCTCCGGCAGTCGATAAGGTCGCACCTTTATCGGCATTGTCCCGTCCTTGAGCGGTATCCGATGCTCGACTGCTTTTGTACAACCCAGTAGTTCTCCTTCGAGATGAAATACGTCGGGAAATTCCTCGCAAATTTGTCGCAAAATCGTTTCTTCTTCCGCGTTCAAATGCGAGTTCCCCTTAATCTCGCGTCATAATTTTTCCAACCTTTGCTTTCGTAATTCTGCGATTTTTTCGACGTCCTGATGCGTTTCCTCTTCTTTCTTCTTTTTGACGCATTTTTCTTTTCCCAGGCTAATTTTGTCGATTTCCAATTTTTCCAGTTCGACCGTAGGTCTTTTGATAATTTGCTCTTTCTCGAGCACGTTCATTATTGTTACCGGGCAAGTGTTTGCCTCTGCCTTTACGACGGCTTTTCCCATCGTAACACCCTTTTGGATGTGTTGTTCCCTTGTAACTCCTTGGCCTTTTCCCATCGTCCTCGCCTGCACTATACATTCTGTGCGGGCGGGTATTTTTAAGTATTTCGTGCCGTGTACAAACGGTATTTTGTGCCCTCTAATTTCTATCATTTTTCCTTTTAGTATGTTTATTCCTTTTTCGACTATACAGTCCATTCCAAGGAGTCCGTCTACTGCTAACGGTACTTCCTTGCCGACCACGTGGAACTTGTGCGTTATCACAGCGGCCGGGGTGTCCAGTTTCAACTCAGCTGTGCAGAGGGTACGGAATGCCTTGCCCCCGAGGCCGTGGAGTTCTATGACCTCGTCCCCGATGGGTGTATCTGGATCCAACTCATTCACCTTTACAATGCTGCACTGGGCCCCTGTGTCACACCGGAGCGTGAGCATTTTTTCGCGAGCCTGTTTTGACGCTATATGTAGGTCACTGGCGTGTACTCGCGGCAGCTGAGTGCTGACGTGGTAAATTCTTCTTGGTGCCTTGTCGTTGTGTACATATGGCTTTCCAAGTAGAATGTCCATTATTTTTCTTTGCGGTTTTTTCCGCTTGTTCACTTGAACGCTTTTTGTTTCCTTTTCTATGGAAAGAACGCCGACTGCTAATGAACTGACGGTTCTTTTGGGCGTATTTTCTTGGGTTCTTTCATTTGGCCTATATTCATTTTGTTTTCTTGGGAACTTATAGTTTGGCACATAATTGTAATCCTTCTGTGGGTTACTCGGGCCTTGCCATCCTGGCCTTCTTCTACAGTCGTTATATCTGTGACCCGGTTTTTTGCAATAATTGCAAATTATTTCTGCTTGATTAATTGTTTTCATTGGCACTGGCAAGCTACAACGCGCTTGCGTATGCGCCTGATGCGACGCGGGCCTTTGGAATGGGAACGATTTTCGCCCCTCGTGGGCGTGTGACGGTGCGGATTGTCCGCTACTGTGGGAGACGCTCTTCGCGATTGTTTTGGTCCCTTCGACCGATTTCTCCTCTACGATTGCTCCGCGGATGGCTTCGCCCAATTCGCGGTACCCTCGTGACCTTACTATTAGCTGTAAGTCCTTTCGAAGTCCATGTTCGAAATTATTCAGGGCAAAATGCCTAATTAACTGTTCGATTGCTCTTCGACCAGACTCCGAATTGACCATGGGCGTGCAACCCGTGATTGAATCCATCATTATGGACTCGACGCGGTTTGCGTAAGCTTGTACAGTCTCGTCATGTTTTTGTCTACAGGAATTGAATTCGATTTGTAGCGCGGGGACTGTTCGCTTCGCCTCGTACAGTGATTTTAATAATGTCAGCAAATCGTCGAACGTCTCTACGTCTTTGTAACGCAGGTCTGCCGCGGCCTTGCCTTGCAATTTGAGATGCAATATAGCCTGTAATAAATCCGCGACATTTTCTGCGCGGACTCGAGTCGACGCGTATTTTATTGCTCTTATAAAATCTGTAACGTCTTCAGGTTTGGAGGCGTCGAATACGGGAATGCTCATTCGAGCCTCTTTCATTGACATATAGTCGTCGTGTTCGGCCATTATTACTGTCCGTTGATTTAATAACGTAAAATCTTGGCGATTCAATTCGCGATTTCTTTCGATTTCAACTGGATTAAATATTTCGTCAGCACTGGACGACGCGTCTGACGAATTGTGTTCCGAAGGTTGATTATGTTGTCGCTTCGGATTTAAATATTTCGCGTACGTTACGGGAGTCAGATCTAATTTTTCTGTGCTTGGATTTTCCCTACGACGCTTTCGGCCTAAATCACTTTCACCGTCGTAAATGACGACAGTGTTAAAAAACGAATCTAACGATCGCGATAGTTCGTGTCTCCCGGGCAATCGATACCGGTCTGCTTTTTCTTCGTCCGACATCGACGAATTCTCTGGCTTTGGAGGATTTTTATTTACGAAATGTTCCGTCACTTACAGGTAGATGATCGCAAGATGCATGCTGGTTGATGAACTGCTGATCGTCCTGTTCTTCGTTCCTTTGTTTCGTACACTGCTTCTGGGTACGATTTCTCCGATTGTTGAGTCCTTCTTCCGTTGATCCTCGGGATCCGGGTTTTCTGGGATTGGCTCTGCTTGGCTGGAGCCTTTCCTCTGTATTCCTCTTCCGACTCGGTCGGGCTGGCTCACTCGAGCACACGGGTTGACTCGGTCACTCGTTTATGGTGCTTGAGTGGTAGTTGTGAGTGTGCACACACAACGAACGAACTTTTCGGCAGATCCCATCGCTGCCACCAATGTTGTATCCCCGGCTCGAGAACCCGGGATAGGTATTTTTGGGATCGTTGCGACATTAAGAGTTGGAACTCAAGTTCGTTGAATAGGCATATAAGTTTATTACTGGGCTGGTCTTATAATTGAATTTACAGTGTGTCGGTCGTACCTTAGGACCGAACCGTTCAAAAGCCAACCAAGGACTGACTACTCCCTGGTAACTTCTCTTAATTGTCGACTCTGATTGTCGCAATTTGCCCTAGATCGAGCATCATCCAATGCTTCATCAGGACGTGTCGCAAAGCGTCTTTTTGACGTTTGCATTTTTGCAAAAGTGTGACTCTTTCGCAAGGAGGATGCGAAACGGTCTGGAATGCCGTTTCGCAAATACTTTCTCGACCGTTCGGTCGTTTCGTTGTATTGCGTAAATCAGCGGATACAACATCTGTCACCGAAGATAGTGTGATAGGAGGAAATAAGGAAACAAATATGAAATCATAATAATAATTCAATCTTCTTAACAACGCCTAAAACCAGGTTAAAATAGAACTTTTGAAAGTTTAACTTTTTCAATATTAAACAGCACATTCAGTGTTAAATTATGCCCTAAGCACTATATTTTTGTATTCAACCAATCACGTTAATATTACCTAAACCATAGTTAAAATCAGGTTAATATGAATACGTCTACCCGCCATATTGAAGAGGGAAAACTCCCGATTCCAACTATACCCTTCCCATAATTTTAGAACAATTAGAACCATTTAATTTGGATTTTTAAAAGAAAAGATACTTGCTTCGACCTCCTATGACGTCATGTTCTCCCGATACTCCTGTTCTTAGTCGCGACTCGCGAAATTAGTTTTCCTCAAACTAAAAATCGTGACGCGGTCCCGCGGGTGTCAAACTTTCTCTAAAAATCCCCTCTTTCATATAGACACAACTCGCAGCCCCAGCAGCCATTTTTTTCTCTAAAAATCTCAAAAAACTTTCAAATCCACGGATAAACCGTGTTATTGTATATCTATAGAGTACTCTCGTGCATGCTTCACCAAAGCAGGCCGCCATGATGGTTTCGAGCCGCCCGTAGTGTTAAATATTATATTCCATTTTGAATCGTGGATTTAGAGCAATATTAACCATGAGACAATGTTAATAATAAATTTAGATAATAAAATAACCATATACAAATAAGGAAGCGACGTTAATGAAACTATTAGCCCATGCGCAACATATCCCGACGCGCACCGCTAATTTTAATAGATATTTAATAAAATCTTTCAATAAAATATTCTACGCACAGGTATATATACCTATATACCTACATATGCATATATATATATATATATATATATATATATACACATATATTTCGATGTTTTTGAGGCCTTAATAATAAATTCTCCACTAAAAACTCACCACATAAGAAAAAGGAATATTGTAAACCGTTTATTGTGAAATTCCGTATGAAGATACAAAATGTAATTGTAAAGCTCCTGGTAAATTAATAAAAATTAATTTATCAAGAGCTCCATTTAATCCTGTAAGAGAAAAAGAGAAAGACGGCGGTACTCCATATCGTCCCATAAGAGTAAGGGAGAAGGAAGGATGCCTACGTCACAACTGCGCTCACTTCTCCGACGCTGGACGCTGCCCTACCAAGATGGCCGCTGCCTCCACTCGAGGAGTATATAAAAGAAGGGATATCTCTCCTTCGACAGTTCTCCGGTCTCTCCACCAGTCCGTTGCGCTTCTCCGTCCGTCGGACCCGCACGCTGGAAACTCGGCTTACAATTCTCGAATCTTTGATTCTTTGTGGGTAACAGTTATACCCTTTTTGCATTTACATCCGAATATCTACATCGAACGTTTATTATTATTGTATTCTATCTATTCTTCGCGAATTAATTCAATTTTTAAAGGTGTAAGAATATATTTATAATCTCCAAAAGTGATCATCGTCTTGTGTTAATTTAACCCTGAATTCCTCGTGTTAACCAAAAGTGTCACTCATCGTTTTCTTCGGCATTCTCTCAAGTTTCTCGGTGCATTCTAAGATAATTGTGAAGGTATTGTGCCAGCTTATCCAACGTTCTCTACTATTTTTACCTTGTGTTTTAGTGCTTCTTAGTTGAGCACGAAACGTCCTCATCCTTTTCCGGTGATTAGGTGATCTTTCGTGCTGCCTAGTGGCCAAGCACGGTTACCACAATCTACCGTGCAATCTCACTCCTCAAATAAACGTGAATTCAGTGCTACTAAATCGTGCACGAATTTACATCCTTTTCAGTGTTGCGAGCGTGCTGCCTAGAGGCTAAGCACCCGTGCCACAATTTGGAAGCTGGGCCAATACCTGAAACAAATTATTTGACTTAATTAGTTAACTTATTTTTCTCTAACGCCAAGAAGACGTGCACGTGTTCACTTCCAACGACGCCGCGCTCAGTCTACCTGAGGCGAGTCATCGGCTTAACGTTCCCGCGGTGATAACAGAACTCTAGAACAACATTTCAATCAATTGCCGCTTAGCGCAAAATTGCGTATTATTTCGAACACTCTCCTTCATTCGCGAGTGTATATCTTGAACGACCGTTCGATCCGTCGCGTATCTCCATCGTCACCTGTCAACGATTCAGACGCATACACGGTCGTTGCATCACCTGAACACGAAGTTACATTTCCGGCTATTTCATTCGACGTCGAATCCTCCTGTATCGTAGTCGAACCAGAAATCAGTTCTTACGTCACGGACTCACCTGTTGCTGATTCTCCCTCCGTCGCTCATTCCACACACAACTAAGTTCCATCCTTATGGGTGCGTGTACATCATCATCTAAGAAACCTGCTGTGGAACTTGCCGTCCCTGAAATCACCATTCGGCTCGAGATAGTGCACACTGATCGCAGAGGTTACCTTCAGGTACCGCAGCGTCCTCTTCCTCCACCCGTTACGCACCGCCGCTCGTGAGGGTAAGTCAGATTAATTCACGCTACTATCTTTTCTACTCTCTTACCCTAATTTCGTATTTTCTACATTTTATAACAAAACATACCAATTACCGATTGTGACCTGGCCCTCGTCCCCGTCGGGCGCATTCCCGACCAAAGGTAGGGCCCTTATTCTCGTTGATCCGCGTTCCTGAACGAAAAGAAAAATTCAAATCAATCCGATTCTGTTTATTTATTTTCTTCTTCTATTACTCACCCAACTCAGCACGTGACTCCTCTTCGTGTCCGTGTACCTGTAAAGAATAAAATAGAATGAAATTAAAATCATTGTCTTCCGATTTTCTCCGTTTCAATACTTACCTAATTCAGGACGTAACAGGATTAACTTTTCTGGTGGCAGCGGGGGGACACCACAAAGTCACATCGGTAAATGAAAGTCCTTTTCTGTAACAATAACATGTTTACAATCAATTAAATAAATTGAAATAATATTTTTCAATAACAAATAAATGTTGAAATAAAATAAGATTATTTTTTACCTTTACATATCGTTTTATTGATATATATATACATTCTTTCAAAACCTTTTTTTTCCTCCTCTCATACGATCATCAAATAATTGGAAAAAATTAATAATTATTTAAATTATTCCTCGAAAAAATAATAGTAAACATTTCAACAAAATTCAGCATTTCTATTTTTTTTTTGGAAATAATAACGAAACAATAAATTCGGCTAACATATCAATATTTCTTACAAAATGGCGACTCGATCCAAAGCTCGCCAACTAAACGAAGAAGAACTTCGTATTCTTTCTGAACAATTAGATAAAAAGCAAGAAGTTTTGCGTGAACAAGAAAAATCCCTTATGGAAATAGATCAAGAAACTCAAGGGAAACTCGAAGCACTCGAGGCACGTCAACGGGAGATGGCTTCCTCTCCCAAACCTTCAAACCTACCCAACGAACAATTGTTGGCCCTCCAAAGGGCCCTATCCACGCTGGTCTCCCAGATGAGAAACCTTCGTACCGAAATCACCGAAATTAAAAATGAGCGTATCGTTCAAAATTGCTCACCGTCTCCTGATTCAATACGTCAGGAACCAACTAACAATTGTTATGAAAACCACTCAAATCCGGTTCCGCGTAACCAAAATTTGAAATTTAAAGACGCATTATAGTCTGTGCCAATTTTTAATGGGTACAATATTCCGGTGCTGCGTTTTATTAGATCCTGCAAACGAGCAAGGGATATGTTCACATCTAACCTCGAATCTAACCTGACACACCTTCTCAGGAACAAACTAAAAGGGCATGCCGCTACCGCATTAGAGGATTACACGTTCAACAACGATTCCGATTTTGCTGATCGTTTGAAAATGCTTTTTGGATCCGCGAAAACACTCAATGAGTTTCGTGGTGACCTGGGTAACATTACAAACTCAAATCCGAACATATAATTGATTACATCAGTCGCATAAAAGATTTGCATATGGCCATCAAAGAAGCCGAACGCGACAATCACGGATCAATTCGTTCCGATCATTACGACACATTGGACAATGATACATTGGATTGTTTGATTAAGGGGCTTCCCCCCGATTTTCGAATGAGATTCAAACTCGAAGGCTTCCTAAATCTCGAGGACGCCTACAGTAAAGCCATAAACGTTGAAAAAGAAATGAGCCACGATCGTTCGCAATTCCGGACCGATAACAAACCAAGTCTTGCACAGGTAAAAACTCTCTCCCCGTCCGAGAGACCAGCCTGTTCTCATTGTAGCCGCAATCATCCTTCAGAGAATTGCTGGCAAAAATTTCCTGTAAAGAGGCCCGTTCAAGGCCCTCAATTTAAGGCAATAAATAACAATAACAACGCGTCCCAACCAAACAACCAGTGCGATAACAGACCGCACCCTCCTTGCGCGTATTGCCACAAACCGGGACACTCCGAGCCTATGTGCTATAAAAAACAAAATGATGAACGCAATAGAGCCCAATCCGATCCAAAAAACTCGGGCTCTCGCCCCGTGGCCAGGGCCACCCCTCGGGACGAACCCACCAGGAGCGCCCAGTAAGAATCATAGAGGCACTACCGTGCGAACCGTCAGGGTCCGCGTAACTCAACACGATGCTGCTCCGTCGGTTTACCTGGATTGCCCTCAACTCCCAGGACTCGTCCTATTCAGAGTACCTTGCAGAACTATTCGCTCGGATCGACAATCTTCAAACATGGGCACCCGACAACGTGAAACAAGCAAAGGAAAAATCGAAAGGATATTATGATCGTAACATAAATCCAAAGCATTTTAAGGTTGGTGATCGCATATTGATGTTAAAAGAACCGCAAAGAGAGAAATTCGGGGACCAGTACACTGAGCCCTGTGAAATTATCGAAATATTATTCGGGGGAAATATCAAAATCATGTACCAAAATGAACCCCGCATTGCTCATACGAACAAACTAGAGGCACCAGGCTGTAACCAAACATCTGGTTCTCGGTTGCAGTATGGATCCGAAAATATGCATTGTGGCAAACATCTTCATCCGCGTCGATACCAGTCTCATCGGTTACGACTGCGGCGCCCCTGCATTAAACGTTACAACAATCTCACTTAACGACATCGGAGGATGCGACATCCCGATCTCATCACCAACACCGATGCCCGTGCGAATCCAGCTACTACAACTTTCGGAATTCTCAACAACGGAAGTCGATGTAAAGTCGAAATCGACCGTACGTTATAATACTGCGGCATGCACTCACATAACTCCGTGGTGCAAAATGGCCGTCAGGTCTACCTTAACGAACTCAACGATAAAGGTTGCCGCACACTTCAAGAAACGGGAATCATACAACTTGGATTTTCCGAATTCGTCACTGGTATAAAAAGAAGCAGCACTACTTCACGCAGTGTCACTCTCGCCGGGTCAATTTCCAGCACATTCTAATCCGGACCGAGCACCCGAAACTCTTCATTCTGGAAACACGCGATGGTCAAACGATTGCATCGAGACGTAAGGTCCTCGTGAGCAACCTTGACATATTTTCCTACATGAATTCAAAATTCATTCACGTGGAAAAACACATTAAAACACAAATCAAGGCTCTCTCTAAAGACGTGTTGACTCAAAGGTGTAACTTGGAGCAACAAGTCCTCCGTAATGCGCTGGCAGCTGCAGAAATCCTACCCGAGAAATTTGCTCGAGCCGTCGCAAAATCGCCAGGCTACATGGCCGTCATCGCGGGCGAAGTCGCCCACATCGTCAAATGCGTACCTGTAGAATGCACCCTACGAAGAACTAGTGAGTGTTACCTGGAGCTACCTGTTACGCACAACAATCAATCGTTCTTTTTATGAACAATTTCACGATCGTTAATCAAGACTGGCACCCGCATCGAGTGCAATCCGGTATTACCTGCACAATAACTCATCGACGGAATTTGGTACCGGTTCGCCCCCCAACCTATTGAAATTCCACCACCACAAACATTGCATCCGATGACAATGTTACGTCGTGGGTCCCATTTTTAATCGATAATTAATCGTCGTTTAATTGACCTTTCAGGATTTGAATTTACGAAAGGGAAGTGTGCCACGAACGTACGGAATATAATGAATCAAGCCGTATATGAACTATGTGACGGTAAGTTACCGTCGGAGAAGAAAAGCGCCACGTTTAAGCGGAAATGTGCCCACTTGGGATAGGCGCTTGGTAAAGTCGTTGGTGTATAATTTGACGCATTGAGCGACAGGTAAGCAAATAAGAAAGTAGCGTGAAATGGTGCTTACCTTGGTGAGAAAAAGCGGCGATGCGTAGCGGGTCAATATTACTCGACCGTGTGACCGAATTTGTCCAAGAATCGCCAAGATGTTCCAGCTCGATCCGACCTGTCGTTGCCCAGACGGGTACCCGGTGCTCGCACGAATGCGATGGCCCGGGGGTGCCGATGTTTTTGGGAGCAGTCAGGGACTACGAGGACTGGATTAATGTTATGAGGGATACGTTCGCTTCGAAATAAAAATATACATATATAGATTTTATAATTAATGGAACCGCTGAGTGAGTGCAAGACGTGCCAGGTTACGGCACCGTCGACTCACTACGTCTGGCTCCATCTCCGCCCGGTTACGGCGATTGGCGGCCAGCCGCGAGAACAAATGTTGAGAATGACGGAAGACGACGCCCGAACACTAACAAGGGGACAGTACGGCAGTCGGATTTTTGTAATTTTTCGTACTCATGGTACGTGAAGTTCAGAGCTCGAATATTAATATCCCAAAGCACTTCGACGCCATATTCAGAAATTTTGGAGAAAATTGACTTTGAAGTTTTCGAATGCACTCTTATCCCACAAAGATGCAACGATATTCGAACCGGGCTCGTGGCGTACCCGGTAGCGCTCGAATCTAGTAATCGCGGGGTCGCTGGTTCGAGTCTCACTTCGAATTTTTTTATTTTTTTATTTTTTTTTTTAATTCGCATACCTCAATCATTTGAATATCCCGATAAATTTTTGTTGCATATAATCACATATTATTATATATAATTAATATAATATATCTATTGTGACGAGAATAAATTCGGCGCCACCGCCCGGTGTGCGGAGTTGAGACGTCCCTCCGGCTCGAGGCCGAAACTGCGACCACGACGAGTTTCCATGGGGTCCCCTGAAGGAGCGAATTACCGATTGTTAATTCCCCTCTCCCATCGTTTTTCTTTCTCTTATGAAATTCGGCGGCCTCCCGCGAGAGAGAGAGAGAGAGGACGAGGTTGTTGAACGACCGCGCCATCGGAAGCAACGGCGGCAAGGGTGCCAAGCTGAGGAGGAGAAGTGGACGCAGGACACCGGGCATCACGAAACGCCGCGTGGATTGCGAACGCGCCCGAATCCAGCCACACAACGGAAGGCGACGAACGCATACCCGCGTACCTCCCGCCCGTCTGCGTATCTGTCGCGAGCCCATCGTCGTGTCCGATGGGGTGAGGTAGCGAGTCGTCCGCGCACGATCTAGCTCGGGATCGTTGAAAACCATTCAAATTTGCGCGCGCTAGTCCCGTGGCGCGATACCGCAACACGCGCGCACGCCCTCTATTCGGGGGATCACGTGGCCGCGGTTGAGCGGGCCGGTGAGGTTGGCCCGCGTGCCGGGAGAGTCGGCTTCCTGCGAGGTGTCGAGCCGGACGGACGTGGGCGATTGAACAAGCGCGGTCCAGCCAAAATCTCCGGGTGAGCCAAGCTACGCTTTCTCATATCAGCTCGGTGGCTGCCGATCGCAGAATCGATCCTCGATCTCGGGGCCGCCGTGGCCGCGGCCTTTTCGCGTTATTATTGAGAATTTCGGTGGGAGGGTCGTGCCTGCGCATCCCGCCGTGGAATTCGCGTCGTGGTCGCGCGCGGGAAGCCGCCTCTTTTCGTGTCGGGCAAGTTCCCGAAAATTGCTGTTACCGTGTCGCGTATTTGTGTGTGAGAGTGTGTATCGCGATTGATTCCCGTCGACGATCCTCCGAACCCGCGGTTGGACCTGAGGGGCATCAGAGACCCAAAATAACAGTTCGCGGAGGTGGGGAATCTCTTAGCGGAGAGCTGGCCTCCCGCCATCCAGCGGGACGCGAGCTCGAACCCGTGCGGAGTCCCGACCGTTTGGCCCGGTATAGCGGGTGTCTCTGTCCCCTGTCGGATCGTCCCGGTTCAGTCGCGGAGGACGGTTGCCGACCCGGGAATCGAGGGAGTGAGTGTGGCGGCCGGGAGAGATTTTGTCGCGTTAACGAATCAATTCTAGCTCGGCCGGGTAACCGAGTAGCGGAGGCCCGGTTTTATTTGAAACCCTTAAGGCCGTTAGGCGAGAGTGAGGAGAGGCCGAGACGAGCTCGCGGTAAAATGTAAGTGAGTGTAGGTCCCGGTCGCGCGTGCGTGCGTGAATATTCGTCCTAGTTTCTTGTCGCGTCGTCCCGTTTCGGGAATCGTTTGGTTGTCGGGTGAATTATGTGTTTGAAATTGAAATAGAGAATCGCAAGACTGATTTTGGGCTCGAGTCGGCGTTTATAATTTTCTTTTCTCCCGTATCAGTGTTCGTGTAACGCACCCCCCCCCCCTCTACCATTTTCCCAGGGCTGCGGCCGAGCCGGGCATTCCCGTTCTCCCTCCCTCCGTCCCGACGAGCCGATTTTCGGCTGGCGCCCTGTAGAAATAAATCGCCGGGAAGGACGAGGACGGGATTTTGTGGCCTCACGGATATCCTAATATCCTTTTCCGGCTTCCTCTCGAAAAATTGGTCACACTATATATGTTTATATATGGACAAAATCCATATATAGTTATTTATGTACAAAATTCATTATAGTTATACATAATTATATATTTTCTCATATATGATCATATATTATTTATATATAACAACAGGTGATTTTTTATAAAAAAATAAATAAATAATCCCGGGATAAGAATCATAAAATCTATGCTAATTCACATATATGTAATTATAATTGTCAATGTAAATGCAAGTCTTTTTTTTTATTATCTCTTGCTTGAAATTGCGAATAGGCGACGTAAAAATATCCAGTAATAATATTTACATAAACGCAAACTTTCAAACAATGTACGCAGAACTATTAATCACAATATCGACGGTTGCCAAAGCAAGCTTTACGTTCACATATTTCAACATTTATTCTTCTATTTATATTCCTATTAATCTACAAGGGAGATTATGTAAATATTATTGCTGGATATTTTTACGTCGCCTATTCGCAATTTCAAGCAAGGGATAATCACAAATAAGACGCATTTATCATTGACAATTATAATTACATATATGTGAATTAGCATAGATTTTATGATTTTTATCCCGGGATTATTTATTTATTTTTTTATAAATAATCACCTATTGATATATATAAATAATATATGATCATATATGAGAAAATATATAATTATGTATAACTATAGTGAATTTTGTACATAAATAACTATATATGGATTTTGTCCATATATAAACATATATAGATATATTATATTAATTATATATAATAACATGTGATTATATACAACAAAAATTTATCGGGATATTTAAATGACGGAGGTATGCGAATTAAAAAAAAAATTTCGAAGTGAGACTCGAACCAGCGACCCCGCGATTACTAGACTCGAGCGCTACCGGGTACGCGACGAGCCCGGTTCGAATATCGTTGCATCTTTGTGGGATAAGAGTGCGCTCGAAAACATCAAAGTCAATTTTCTCGAAAATTTCTGAATATGGCGTCGAACTGCTTTGGGATATTAATATTCGAGCTCTGAACTTCACGTACCATGAGTACGAAAAATTACAAAAATCTGACTGACGTACTGTCCCCTTGTAAGCACCGGTGTGACTGTGCCAGTCGCTGACCTACCGAATAACGGCGGGTCAGCGGGTGTGGACTGTTCGTGCGGCAACTCTTCCGAATTCCTCGGAAAATACCCTGGGTATACGTCCGATGTTGGACAGATGTGGTATTTTATTTGCTGAGCGAATGTATCGGGAAACGTACTCGTCTAACGCATAGGTACAGATTAATATGAAACTACATTTGGTTCGCTGAGCGAGTCTAGAGAGTCTCCGCCCGGTTGCGGCGATTGGCGGCCAGCCGCGAATACAAATGTCAAGGTCGAGGGAAATCGACGTCCGAACACTAAGCACCGGGTTGACCGTGCCAGTCGCTAACCTGCCAGATTACGGCGAGTCAGCGGATGTGGCGTGTTCGTGCGTCAACTTTCCCAGGCCACGTAAAACACATCGAGATTTGTCCAATTTTGGACAGGAATGTTTTTATGGCTGAGACGAATACGTGCGTTAGGAAAAATGGTGTGAGCGAGAGGAAGAGAGAGAGAGAGAGAGAGAAAGAAAAAGAAATGCACTACGATGATTTGTTCGTTTCGTGGTTTCACGCACGAACGACAGGCAAATATATTTTAATTATTTGCTCGAAAAATGTTACACCTTCGCGCGGTCGCCTATTTTGCGTGATTTTAATAGCGCGAAGAAATCAAAGGTGATGAAGACAATTGTGTATTTTGCACGTAAATAAGCGTAGTTACATTCAATAAAGAAGATAATATAAATTTTGTAAGTTATTCGTTGCAGTGTTTGACTTGTTATGTTTCCTTTTACTTTTATTTTTATGTAAGCAATTAATACCGGTTTTACAGAGACTTATAGTTACACTGTCGAAGAGACCGGGGTAAACTCGAAAAGAATATAAGATAAAATAAATGTACCGGTTTTCAGAGCGTCGACTGTGCGATGGGCGCTGTTGGAGAGACCGGACGGAACTGACTGGCCAGCTCCCGGAGCGCAATATGTATCCTCGCCCTCTTTGTCTCTGAGACAAAGGGCTTGGCGTCATTACCCTCGCTCTCGAGCTCGGTCCCCTTGTAACCGAATATTAGTACTGATACCGTTATTTTTCCCGAGTTATACATGGGCAATGAAATTTATATTTTTCATTATCGGCAGGATGTGCTGACTAGGTGGTGACCAAGCTCCGAGGAGGTCTGTGAGAAATCTCGCGATGAAGCTGACCGCATGGGAACAGTTTCGCGGGTTATTCGAGAACTACCGCGTCCCCAATATATACATAATATAGATATGACAATATTCCTTATTTTCAGGACCATTGGGGTATGGCCAACACGAATATACATAAATATGTTGGATACCAGTTGGGGAGTCGTGAATGTCCCCGAAATATACATGTAAGTATAGGTATTTATATTATTATTTCCGGAGACTCTCTTGGATGTCCCAGGAGTTTACCGAGTATGTATATATATATGTATATTGTGACGTGACGTCACAAAAGTGAAATCGCGAAAGAGGCCGCGTGACCACGCAAGGGCTCAATCGCCGCCGCGCCCTTCATCAAATTATAACAATGTTAATTTTAAGACTAGGTTAAATTAATATTATATAGAGTCCGCGACTTTCCCCCCCGTTCTCTCCACATGCCCCTTTTCTTTTCGACGTCCCCCGAGAGTCGACCACGGACTGGCGTGTAAGGCCATGCCGGTGCGGGCTCACCGAACACCGAACAGCGCCATCACTCGGCCTCGCGGGACAACGGGCTCGCCTTCCGAGGCCTCTCATCGCCATCCCCCCAAATCGTTTCCGCCTTATCGGCCGGGGAAAACATCGATTTGGGGGATCGATCGTCGGCGACGGCCGGAAGGGCGAGCCGCGGCGATCGGCCGAAAAATCACTAGGAGGTTCGCCATCTGTCACCCGCGGGGATCGAGGCGAAGGAGCCGGCCGGCGTGGCCAGCCATTGAGTCCTAGAGCGTGGTCAGCGACAGCCGAACATTAATCGGGAACCGAAGCGAGCCAAAAGAAAGAGAGAGAGAAAAAGAGTCACAGCGAAATCGAGCTAGAGAAAGCGAGAGAGAGACACACAACGACGTACGCTCCTCTCCTATATTCTATCAAGTAAGTCTCTCCTCATTTGTTTTTTTGCGACAGCGGCTACGAGCCGAGTAGACGCAATGTACGGTATTTTATCGCTTGGGCGATTTTGACGTGTCCCGTCTCCCCTCCCGTGATATTCCCCCCCGCCGGCCCCTTCCGTGCGCGTCGCCAAATAAAAGTTTTGTGAAGCAAAAATAGAGAAATGCCGAAAAGTAATAGTGTGAATTAAAGATAGAAAATCGAGCCGAAAAATATTGTGGTATAGCGAGTTTTGGAAAAATCGTATACGAAGGTGCGTGGCGGATCCCCCGCCGTCCCTCGTGAAAATTCTCCTCGCGTGCGCGTAGCCGCGGTCGCGCCAGGCGAGGCCTCGACCGACGGCCGAGCCGATCGAAATGATCGTGGATTCATTTGTTTTGTCGCGAGTTATTTGTAAAAAATCGAGTTGTAAAATATTGCGAGATATTATTGAAGAATATAAAATAGTCGTGGTCCTATAAGAGGCCATCGAGTCGGAGAACCCAGTCAGCACCCAGATACCCGCGAGACGTCCCCCCCGCGCAGTTGTATCGAGTCTCTCGCTCGCCGGGCAACCGAGCGGTTTGTTTTGATTTTTTTTCTTTCGTTGTCGCGTGAAACGCGACTGCCCGAGCAAGGCTGGCGCCCAACAAAATCCGGCAATAATACATACGGAATAAAATAAAATATTTGGAACGGGTCGAGAAATTAGGTCGGGATTTCGCGTGTCCAGTAACCGGTAATATTCGCGTCAATTATTATCGTTATTATTATTATTATTTTCTTTATATCGAGCCTTTTTATATTTTCTTGTAATTCATAAATTTAACTTCCTGTTTTTATATCGAGACTATATTTAACTTTTCTTGTTAATTAAATGATATTTGAAATTTTAGTATTGAATGAACCTTTATTTATTTCCCCTTCCCCCTTCCACCGCCTACGGAAACACGCGATACCCATCATAATATTTATTCGTGTTACTTTGAGGATTTATGTCCCCGAAGTATGCATGAAGGTAGATAAGTATCGATTATTGCCTCGGGACTCGGGTACATGTCCCTGAAGCATATGGAGTACGTATATGTATATACAGGGTGTTTCATATTAAGTGACCCATCGGGAACTGGCGGATTTAGGGAGGTACCCCGAGTAAATCTGCCAAGGCGTTTTTTTTCCGTCAAATAGTTTTCAAATGAGAGCGATTAGAATTTTGGCGTTCGACTGATTGTTGTAGGACTTGAAGCCTGCCCTTAGCGACGACGCCACTCGAGTGCCGAGTCTGAGCGCGAGACGCGTAGCAGGCAGCGAGCAAGGTAGCTAGGCATCTGTCTCGGTTGCCCGGCCAGTTTGACGTTTCTTGTATCGTCTGCTATTATTTTCTGTCATCTTGGGTACGCAAGTTCAGAGCGTGCGTTTGACAGGTAACGCCCGCTCTGAACTTGCACGGCTTGAGGAACGCACCGTTTGACAGATGACGGCACGGATGATTTGACGTTTTGCGTATCACTCGCGTCGGCGTGACAGGCCGACGGATGTGACATTTGCCGCTTCGTCTTCTGCCGCTCCGTGAGTCCGGGCCGAGACGTGAAGGTTGCCGACATTCAGAAGACTTGTAATTCTACCCGCGAGCGATGATGATAGGAAATAAGATTGTTCAATGCATTCGTAATCGTTATTTTGAAGATAAATAAAGCACAAAACGGTCAATAATTTGGTGTTTTTCAAATTTGGAGGCAACGAGCGAGTGTTCTTTTTTCTTGTCGTATTGCCGTTATCGTAAAGACTCGACGCGGACGTTTCCATATCGAATCGCGAGTAAATTGTTCCATTTTCATAACGACTTTGATCAAATTGTCCATTCTTAGTTGTTGCGGCAGTGATAACAATTATCACGCCCGATGATATTATTCAATGAGAGTTTCTGTTATGATTGTTATCTCAATAAATAAAAATTAACAGATTCGGAACCAACCCAATATGTTTGGAGTTTCAAGTACCGAAGTACAGTACGTTTTTTTTTGTTTAGTTTTTTACAAGATTTTATTTAACTTGACTTGGTGTTAGATCCGAAACGGAAAATCGATATTACACCCACTTCCCAACTATGTAGAGCTCTGAAATTTTGCAAACATACATTTGAGGGGTGAAAACGCACGATTCAACGTTAAAAAAATAAATGAATAAATAAATAAAAAACGACTTTGTGTGAGATGCAAAATGAATAATCGATATTTCGTCCACTTTCCGATTACGTAGAGCTCTGAAATTTTGCAAACATGGATTCCAGACGTGATAGCGCATGATTCGACGTACAAAAATACAGTTCATTTTTAAATGACGACTTTCTGTTGAATGCAAAATGGGAAATCGGTACTTTATCCACTTTTCAACTTTTTGGAGCTCTGAAATTTCGCAAACATGAGACTAAGAAGTGACACAAGCTTTCATTTATAGTCGCATATGGGTGACTTGGTAAAAATAATATTTTCTACTTTTTAGCATATTAAGTGAAAGCTCGTTAAAAATTGTTCTCTCACATATAAATGATTTCTATTCATGTTACCGGTATTCTGAATATCCGAATTATCCAGCTGGCTAGTACCCTAATTTAGGGAAAAAACGGTATTTCAAACTTATACAAATACCAAAGATTAAATGGAAGTAGCGACAGCTCGTTCATCCGACTGCGAGCTTTTAAGTGAGCAAAACAGCAAACAGCGCGCCGTATGATCCCTGGACCCTCGGTCGAACATTTCTGAAATCATTCGTCGGTTTATACATTCCTGAAATCATCTCTTTGCGATATTATCGGAATGGAGATGAAATCAACCGCGAACTCGTTGTGACCTTGTCGAGAATATCGTATGGATAATGCACGAATCGTTGTCCGAATTGATTTCATCTCCTATCGCGATCGGGAACGAGATGAATTTATCTCGTTTCAATATCATCGGAAAGGAGATGAAATCAATGGCGAACTCGTCGTGACGGCTTCGAGTATGTCCTACGTACACTAGAAGAATCATTGACAGAATTGATTTCATCTCCGTTCGCGATCGGGAACGAGATGAAATCATCTCTTTGCGATATTATCGGAATGGAGATGAAATCAACCGCGAACTCGTGTGACGTTGTCGAGTATGTCCTATGGATAATGCACGAATCGTTGTCCGAATGGGATTCATCTCTTATCGCGATCGGGAACGAGATGAATTTATCTCGTTTCAATATCATCGGAAAGGAGATGAAATCAATGGTGAACTCGTCGTGACGTTGTCGAGTGTGTACTATGGATACTGCACGAATCACTTACATAATTGATTTCATCTCCGTTCGCGATCGGGAACGAGATGAATTCATCTCGTCGCGATATTGTCGAAAGGGAGATAAAATCAACCGCGAACTCGCTGTGACCTTGTCGAGTATGCCGTATGGATAATGCACGAATCGTTGTCCGAATTGATTTCATCTCCTATCGCGATCGGGAGCGAGATAAATTTATCTAGTTTCAATATCATCGGAAAGGAGATGAAATCAATGGCGAATTGGTCGTGACGGCTTCGAGTATGTCCTACGGACGCTAGAAGAATCATTGACAGAATTGATTTAATCTCCGTTCGCGATCGGGAACGAGATGAAATCATCTCGTCGCAATATCATCGAAAAGGAGATGGATTCAATGGCGAACTCGTAGTGATCTCGTCGAGTTCATCCTATGGATACTCCACGAATCACTGACAGAATTGATTTAATCTCCGTTCGCGATCGGGAACTAGATGGATTCATCGCGTTCCGATATAATCGGAAACGACATGAAATCAGTGGCAAACTCTTCGTGACGGCTTCGAGTATGTCCTACGGACTGCAGAAGAATTATTGACAGAATTGATTTCATCTCCGTTCGCGATTGGGAACGAGATGAAATCATGTCTTTGCGATATTAGCGGAATGGAGATGAAATCAAGTGCGAACTCGATGTGACCTTGTCGAGTATGTCGTATGGATGATGCGCGAATCGTTGTCCGAATTGATTTCATCTCCTATCGCGATCGGGAACGAGATGAATTTATCTCCTGTCAATATCATCGGAAAGGAGATGAAATCAATGGCGAACTCGTCGTGACGGCTTCGAGTATGTTCTACGGACACTAGAAGAATCATTGACAGAATTGATTTCATCTCCGTTCGCGATCGGGAACGAGATGAAATCATCTCTTTGCGATATTATCGGAATGGAGATGAAATCGACCGCGAACTCGTTGTGAGGTTGTCGAGTATGTCCTATGGATAATGCACGAATCGTTGTCCGAATGGATTTCATCTCCTATCGCGATCGGGAACGAGATGAATTTATCTCGTTTCAATATCATCGGAAAGGAGATGAAATCAATGGCGAACTCGTCGTGACGGCTTCGAGTATGTCCTACGGACACTAGAAGAATCATTGACAGAATTGATTTCATCTCCGTTCGCGATCGGGAACGAGATGAAATCATCTCTTTGCGATATTATCGGAGTGGAGATGAAATCAACCGCGAACTCGTTGTGACGTTGTCGAGTATGTCCTATGGATAATGCACGAATCACTGACAGAATTGATTTTATCTCCGTTCGCGATCGGGAACTGGATGGATTCATCTCGTTCCAATATAATCGGAAACGAGATGAAATCAATGGCAAACTCTTCGTGACGGCTTCGAGTATGTTCTACGGACTGTAGAAGAATCATTGACAGAATTGATTTCATCTCCGTTCGCGATTGGGAACGAGATGAAATCATCTCTTTGCGATATTATCGGAATGGAGATGAAATCGACCGCGAACTCGTTGTGAGGTTGTCGAGTATGTCCTATGGATAATGCACGAATCGTTGTCCGAATGGATTTCATCTCCTATCGCGATCGGGAACGAGATGAATTTATCTCGTTTCAATATCATCGGAAAGGAGATGAAATCAATGGCGAACTCGTCGTGACGGCTTCGAGTATGTCCTACGGACACTAGAAGAATCATTGACAGAATTGATTTCATCTCCGTTCACGATCGGGAACGAGATGAAATATTCTCTTTGCGATATTATCGGAATGGAGATGAAATCAAGCGCGAACTCGTTGTGACGTTGTCGAGTATGTCCTATGGATAATGCACGAATCACTGACAGAATTGATTTTATCTCCGTTCGCGATCGGGAACTGGATGGATTCATCTCGTTCCAATATAATCGGAAACGAGATTAAATCAATGGCAAACTCTTCGTGACGGCTTCGAGTATGTCCTACGGACTGTAGAATAATCATTGACAGAATTGATTTCTTCTCCATTCGCGATTGGGAACGAGATGAAATCATCTCTTTGCGATATTATCGGAATGGAGATGAAATCAACCGCGAACTCGTTGTGACCTTGTCGAGTATGTCGTATAGATAATGCACGAATCGTTGTCCGAATTCATTACATCTCCTGTCGCGATCGGGAACGAGATGAATTTATCTAGTTTCAATATCATCGGAAAGGAGATGAAATCAATGGCGAACTCGTCGTGACGGCTTCGAGTATGTCCTACGGACACTAGATGAATCATTGACAGAATTGATTTCATCTTCGTTCGCGATCGGGAACGAGATGAAATAATCTCTTTGCGATATTATCGGAATGGAGATGAAATCAACCGCAAACTCGTTGTGACGTTGCCGAGTATGTCCTACGGATAATGCACGAATCGTTGTCCGAATGGATTTCATCTCCTATCGCGATGGGGAACGAGATGAATTTATCTCGTTACAGTATCATCGGAAAGGAGATGAAGTCAATGGTGAACTCGTCCTGACGTTGTCGAGTGTATCCTATGGATACTGCACGAATCACTGACACAATTGATTTCATCTCCGTTTGCGACCGGTAACGAGATGAATTCATCTCGCCGCGATATTATCGAAAAGGAGATGAAATCAATGGCGAACTCGACGTGACGGCTTCGAGTATGTCCTACGGACACTAGAAGAATCATTGACAGAATTGATTTCATCTCCGTTCGCGATCGGGAACGAGATGAAATCATCTCGTCGCGATATTTTCGAAAAGGAGATGAAATCAATGGCGAACTCCCCGTGACGTCGTCCAGTGTATCCTATGGATACTCCACGAATCACTGACAGAATTGATTTTATCTCCGTTCGCGATCGGGAAGTAGATGGATTCATTTCGTTCCGATATAATCGGAAACGAGATGAAATCAAAGGCAAACTCGTCGTGACGGCTTCGAGTATGTCCTACAGACACTAGAAAAATCATTGACAGAATTGATTTCATCTCCGTTCGCGATCGGAAACGAGATGAAATCATCTCTTTGCGATATTATCGGAATGGAGATGAAATCAACCGCGAACTTGTTGTGACCTTGTCGAGTATGTCGTATGGATAATGCACGAATCGTTGTCCGAATTGATATCATCTCCTATCGCGATCGGGTCGTCGCCATATCCCCGTCATACTCGTCATGAGCCTCATCGATTTCATCTCCGGTTCAGTATACGATGCCGAAGGCGTGGATGGTCTGTCGCCGAAACGGAGCTCGGACGATTGCCACTCAGTTCCTAGCGAGCAGAGGTGAAATCGATTCTCTCAATCATTTTTCTAGTATCCATATCACATTCTCGAAAACATCCCACCGAGTTTGTCGTTGATTTCATCTAGTTCTCGATCGGGAGAGTGGATCATCTAAGCAGAGGGAAGAGCTACGAATGCAACGGTAGCTCCTTTTAATAAGTGTTGAGGCTGAAATCAACGGCTCGGTTGGTACATTCGGCTAGTTTTCACTTTAACTTCGTCATAAACTGCATCGATTTCATCTCTGAGTCAGTAAACGATGCCGAAGACGGGGACAGTCTATCGCCGAAACTGAGCTCGGACGGTTGCCACTCAGTTCCTAGCGAACAGAGGTTAAATCGATTCCCTCAATAATTTTTTAAATACAACGTTTGCTTCTCTCAGTACGTGATGACTGACGTGTCAATGATGACATGGCGCCATTGATACTTTCAAATAGTTTTCCACATAATCTCGTCATACACTCTATTAATTTCATGTCTGGTTCAGTAAACGATCTTCAAAACGTGGATGAAACCATCACTGAAACGGATATTGGACGATTGCCACACAGTGCCTAGCGAACGAAGTCAAGCTCACGTGTGTTCTTAATAACGATTACTTTCGAAACAACCCAGTTCTTCTTCTTTTTTTACGGATAAAATGCATTTGAAAAGATTGCGAAAAAATATAAGTTCTTTCCGGAACATTTGAACCTGAAAGTTTCGCTCTTTTCGAGATGGTTGAGAAAAAAATTTAATATTTTTCCACTCAATCATCGACATCTCCAGAACAAACCGTGCCAATACAATAATCACAGTAAAGCCATTCAATCAGCTTTTCTGGCCCTGGTATTGACAACTTTGAAAAAAATGTCAATTCCGTGCACTCGTTCAAAATAATAATAAAATAATGTCGTACTTTACTTTTGGGATACTTCGTTTGTCTGCTCCTTGAAGAAAGCTTGAAAAAAAATTGACTGCAAGGCTTGATAACTGGAGACTTCAAGCTTGAAAATACTATGTTTCCCTTTCAATAAGACCATTTGTCCACGTTGTGAATGGCGAGTCAGAATCCGAAAACACACCCACACACATCCACATTTTTATCCGACGTTCTTTTTTTCAGAATAAGCTAAATCGTGAAAACAATTTTTTTTTAAGAGAAAGAAAAATTGGGTATAATAATTATTCCCTCTCTTTTTCAAAGCAATGCATCGTTTCGATACTGACATATCATTATTCTGCTGTTTGGAAGTCCGTCTTGAAGGCGGTGACATTTGCTATCTTCAGTGCTGACACATCTGTCGTTGCAGGACAATGCCTTCGCGCGCGGCTTCGTATGCCCGCAACAGCGTAATGAATTTCCCGAAGAACATTCTGACGAATAAGGAAATCTTAGGCCGCATTGTAATTGCCTTCGCTTACAGCATTGACTTTGCTGCAAAAGGCATTTCGGCCGAAATTTTAAAGAAAATTTGCAGTGAAACATACGCGATTTCGGCAAACAAAAGAAGAGTACAATATATCCGAAATTTTTTGAACCGACATCGTCGCACCATCACCTATTTTATTGGCGTGCACAAGATTCGGCGAGAAACTTCAGAAGTGTAAAAATTGTAAGTACACGTAACACTTCGTCTGCAAACGTTTTTCCGGTACCTTCCGTAGTCCGTGAACCTGGGTATTTCAAGGCCTGTCGTTTTTTATATCGCCCCTTAATACATAAAAATTTTTTTTTTTTAAAGCCATGCTACTTTCAAAAACATTCATTTTGCGGTTTCAATCATAACATCATAGAAAAAAGTCTTCTTTATACATTTGTTTTGGTATAAACGAAGAAATAAGGAAACAAATTTAGATGATTTTGAATGACGAAGAAAAGTTCTTTACAGTTGCAGTTTCGAAGAAGTCGGACGGGCAATGCGCCGCGTCATTTTGGATGGCCCGGAAACAGATAGTGTGTCAGAAAGGTATTTATCTATTTCTTGACGATTTTATGACAAGAATTCATGTGTACATATAATACACTGACACAAAAAAATTAAGTAACAAGCAAAGTTGAACATTTTTTTCGTGTTTTTCGAAAGGCTTTAACTTCGTCAAAAATGGTCGTACAAAAAAAAAGGATTTTGAAGCCTGAAGCTTCTAGTTTTCAGTTCTGACAATGATTTTTTTTAGAATCACTGATTGCGCGGTCGGAAGCAATATCACGACAAAAATAATTTTGCAATTTTTACGTTTCTCAAAGTTCTGCACAGGTTTCGGAGATTTTTTTCGGACTTAACCTATATCAAGGTCATTGAGCCCATTCAATTCACGCCAATTTGCTTTTTTTTTATCTCCGTACGACCAATTTTCGCTGAGATATCGACTTTGAATGGAACAACGTCCTGATGAGTCTTCAGTCATCGATATCTCAGGAACTAATGGTCGTACGGGAATTCGACCGGCAGTTTTGGAAACGTGAATACATACTCTACGAGCTCTGATTATTATTGTAGTGAAAATTTTTATTTTGTATTTTTGCCATCAGTTTTAAAAAAGTACAAAAAAACGATGTTTTCTTGGTGTTTATAAATCCACCGCTTTTCAAATATTGCGATAAACACTAATGTTTATGGACGGTCATTCAGCTCAATATGTCCCCAAGAACCATGCAAAATTCCAAATTGATCCGTTCATAGGTCTTTCTTGCCCGATTGACCGAAATTTGAAAAAAAAATTGAAGGAGCAAGTTTCTTCTATCTCAGACATCATTTCATGATTATTAAGAGGAAAAAAAATCATTACTTTTCGTACTATTGGGTATTGAGTACGCATCAAATGTTGGAAAAAAAACCCTGAATATCATATTGACTAAAAATGTTCGAATAGAGAAAATTTCGAAAAAAAAAATTTTGAGATTTTTTTTTATAAAAAAATCCATTTCGATTACAATTTTTTTTTAATGTTGACAATCTTTTTTTCGAATCAACATTGTACCGCCAGCATTAGAATTACCCAAAGCGTACTACTCTCGCAACTTGAGGTTCAGTTAAATATCGTCTCATCATGATTACTTAAGAATATGAGTTTTCGTATCATAATCATTACAATTTACAGATACTAAATGTTCTGTCTTCGACAGTTTTGAAACGTCTAAACAGTCAAAGCTACTACTCATTTTCCAAACAACCCAAACAAACCCAAATAACGTTGATTTGAAAAAAATGTCAACATTAAAAAAATATATAAATTGATTTAAAAAAAAAAAATTTTTTTTGTCGAAATTTTTCAGGCAACATGATTTTTAGGATTTTTTTCCAACATTTAATTCGCACTCAATACCCTACTGCGCGAAAAGTAATGAAAAGTTTTTTCATTACTTTTCAAATACTTTTTTAAAACTGATGGCGAAAATATTTTTTTTTTTCACTACAATAATAATCAGAGCTTGTAGAATATGTATTCATGTTTCCAAAACTGCCGGTCGAATTCCTGTACGACCATTAGTTCCTGAGATATCGATGACTGAAGACAAAAGGACGTTTTTCCATTCAAAGACCGATATGTCAGCGAAAAATGGTCGTGGGGAGATTTAAAAAAAAAGCAAATCGCAGTGAATTTAATGGGCTCAATGGCCTTGATATAGGTTAAGTCCGGTTAAAATCTCCGAAAGCCGTGCAGAACTTTGAAAAACGTAAAAATTTGCAAAATTTTTTTTGTCGTGATATTTCTTCCGACCGCACAATCAGTGATTCTAAAAAAAAATCATTGTCAGAACTGAAAACTAGAAACTTCAAGCTGCAAAATCCTTTTTTTTTGTACGACCATTTTTGTTACAACCTTTCGAAAAACACGAAAAAAATGGTCAACTTTTCTTGCTCCTTTATTTTTTTGTGTCAGTGTATAACTAAGAAATACTTACACTTTTCTCTCGTACCTGTGATTTTAGTCACAATGGGATAGCTGTTCGTTGCAACGAAGAGGGACAGTTGGGGATAGGATCGGAGATTGATGGCGAACTGGTGAGCACACGAAACGTAATTTGCCCCAGAGCGATTAGGGCGTCTGACCACCTTGGCCGATCGAAAAATGGGTATGTTCGAAAAAAAAATAATAAACTCAAAAGTATGGGCCGGAATATTTTTATTTTTTTACACAACGTCAGAAAGGGCTTTAATCATAACGGTAATGAAATTTCGTTCAAAATATTAAAAAACGGCGCCGTTATGCATATTGCCGCGGAGGCCCTCCGCTCGATACGCGCGGTCGTTGTCCCAGCTGATACTCGGTCATGTCACATCTGAAAAAAAAATCAGCTCATTCGTGAGTAGTGTCGCTACAATGTGGCGTAGCGGTTTTTTTTCGACCATTAAAAAAATTATGGTGGGCCATAATTTCGGTGAAAAATACAATTTTTTTTCTTCGTCTCATAATAATTTTTTTAATGGTCGAAAAAAACCGCTACGCTACATTGTACCGACACTACTCACGAAAGAGCTGATTTTTTTTCAGATGTGACATGACCGGGTAACATCTGGGGCAACGACCGTGCGTATTGTTGCCTCCGCGGCAGTGTGCATAACGGAGCCATTTTTAAATATTTTGAACGGAAGTTTATTAACGTTATTCTTAAAGCCCTTTCTGACGTTATGTAAAAAAATAAAAATATTCCGGCCCATAATTTCGAGTTTATTATTATTTTTTTTTATCTACCCATTTTTCGATCGGCCAAGGTGGCCACACGCCTTAAACAAATCTGTGGTCGGGGATCATGACTTCGAGTTCCTACGTATCGCTACGAAAAAAAAAATTCTCTTTCAGTTCGCAGGTTTTTCTGAAACGGGAAGATGCGCAGCGCTGGAGGGGCTGAAAAATTTATTAGAAAAAGAGGAAAAGTAAAACACGAAGACAATAAAACGTACATAAAATGTTGAGAATAAAGAGCCTCCTGTACGCTTTATTCGGCGGGCCCGATCCTGTGATTTTTTCCTATCGATTTTGTTTGGGGCATTTTTCGATCCGTCTACTCAATCTTGAGATCTTGTAATATTCAGCCGAATTTCTGAGGGACATTTTCCCACGAAAATTCTTCAACACTTCGGAACATTCCACACTCGTAACCAGTGTAAGGGTAGGCCCGAATCCGCTGTTTTTTTTATGTGGAAATAATCAGGAACGTGCATGTGAATAAGCGGCAAATGATCAGCAAGGTTGTTGGGAAGTTGGTCGGGAAATAACCAAGAACAAATGAGAAAATGAAAAATGACGAATTTCAGCTTTTTGCAATCCTCATGGGGGTAAAATCGGAAGTTTATTCAATTTTGTATTTCGACAACATCCTCTATTATATCGATATTCTCAATATAGAAAATCGAATTGATGTCAAAATAATATAACATCAGCATATCATTTTCGTCGACAATCATAATTTATTCGTTATGATAGCATTGTCAGGCGTCGATTATTGTTGAAGAATATCATATGATTACAAAACGAAACATACAATTACAATAAACGCAATCATATTATTACATTCAATTATTAATAGAACGATGCATAGTTACGGTCAACCATAGTGTTTGAGAGCTTTTAAATGTACAAAAAAAATCAATACATGTCAAATTAAAAAAAAAACGTAAGGTCATAGTGGGTAACATACGAAGTCCGCATCGGTATTGTACGATTATATTTGTGCGTGCGTAAATGGCCGGTGCGCGCGCATGTGTTTTATAAAAATTAAAAGAGACTTCAGTTGTACGTTTTTCAAGGGGTACATCAAATATGACGTATATATAAGAATAACGTAGAAGAGTATATACTAATGTATCTTTATGAACGCAATATGCTGGGGCTAGAGAATTGACACATCATGCCATGATGATGACGTCGCGTTCCTGACCCTGGAAGCTATCGACGACGTTGACTTCACAGACTAGCTTTGTCTTGATGTTTTCCGGCGAAGGGTTGATACTGGAAAAAAATAAAAATTCATTCCGTCATTACTTTCCTATTCCAAGACCCTTATAATTTGGTACCGCGAAACTTCAGATATACGTTTTTCAATGGGTACATCAGTTTATGACGCTACATGAGAATAACGTAGAAGTGAATGTACCCATGAAAAAAATGCCGACACGAACAATACGGCCGATGTCCGGCCCAGTACTGGCTAACCGATTGTTGGCAACCAATGTTGCCCCAACATTGAAACAACGGTTCTGCCATTTTTCAGTCGACCCTCCTTTCGCAGCCCGGCGTCCGACATCAAGCCGATGTGGGGTCAGTACCGGTTAACGACCTACGGCCGACTGTTGGCGTAGACGAAAGAAGCCGACCGTGGGCCAATACTGTCTGCCGTTAATTGACCTGCGTTCATTTCTAATCCCGGCAACCGGTACTATACCAATGTCGGGCCAGTATCGGCTACCCCGAAGAGCGGACTGTTGGGGTGGACTACTGGAGCCGACCATGGGCCAATACTGTTCGCCAATAACTGTCCTACGATCATACGTAATCTCGACATACCGCAATCTGCCAATCTGCCGGACAGTATCGACTAACAACGAAGAACCGACTGTTCGCGTGAATAGGTTGAACCAATCACGAGCCGGCATCGCTCCCCGTTACGTGTCTTATGAATTGCTCGCCAGTCGCCATTCAGTGTCGTATCGATGCAGACCGCGAACAAAGAGTGGCGTCCATCGTCGCTTTTTCGTACAACAGTAATTTTTTCCCTCATGTTCCTACCGTATTCTCAATATGAATAAACAAAAGAGATAAGATAAACTGAAAAAAGTGCGAAAAAAATTATGTTGGAATAAACTGTTATTGAAGCACGAAAAATGTGTCATGAATCAAGAGTCATGTTTGACAGTGAAAAAAATCCTCGAAAATATTGTTAAAAAAGCGGAGTATGAGAACACTCTTGAGTATGTGGAAGAAATTATTGAACACGGGGACGATAAAAATTATGAAAATGAAGAACTAAAAAATCGTACCACGTGTGACCGATAATGCCCTGAGTTGTATCGGTCGATACTCAGGGCATTATCGTACCACTGTTGGTTATGGACTGGACCAGAGTTGGTACGATATTGGCTTGAACTTGGGCCAATATTGGCACAGGCGTCGGGCCGCTCTTAATACCAACGATGGCATAGTCTTGGGCCGACCTCGGCACGAGCGTCAGCACCAACGCTGGTACGGTATTGGCTGTAACTGGGGCCAACCTTGGCACTACTGTCGAGCCGGCGTTGAGTCCAACGTCGGTACGATATCGGTAGGCAGCCTTGGCCCGAGGATATCATTCCGACAACGGTCCATTGATGGACCGACATTCATGCCAGAGAACGGCCAACCATACAGGAGAGTTTGCGCACTACTGGGCCAATGTCGAACCTGTTGTAAATTTTTTCATGGGTACTATCTTTATGAACGGAATCTCCCGGGGCAACAGAAACTTAACGTACAAGTGAGAAAAACGTACAAGAGAAAAACTTATAATCGAGGTTTCACTGTATTTTTTTCCGCTATTTTTTCAAACAAAGAACCTTACCGATCCCGAATTTTGCTTTTCATTGGTGTTTCTTTTGGCGAGGCGTTACTATGCCGACCCGCACGGGTGATCGGGCTCTGCCCAGCTTCGTACGTGCCGATATCGTTAGAAGACATTGGCCAAGGATTTTGCTTCTTCCGTGTTGGAAAATTTCTCGTCGTACTGGGTGAAATCGAGATTGACGACCTTGTAAAAGTAAAACGGATAATTTTGAAAATTTGCAGCGTTCTTCAACGCTCCGCCGTAGAAAAATCGATTCGGCCATTGAGCTACCGGCCAGGACAATCCATACGGCATTTCCAATCGAATTATCGGACTCTTTTCTTCTTCTTTTCAACGGCGGCGTTGTGTATCCGAGCAAAGAGCGATTGATCGAACCCGTACTTCTCCACTTTCTGTTGATTCCGTTGACCAATGATGCAAAGATCAAAACATTTGTCAACTGGCCTGCAAACTGATAGGCGGTTCATTCATTCGCACTGAGATTTCAGCGCCCTGTTGTCGTGTTGTTGATGGGAGTGCAAAAAATGTGGCAAAGGAATCCAATATTTTTCTTACCATTATAATGTCTAGACGCACCTGAGATATTATCGTAGCAGGTAGCTGATTCGTATCCCTGACAAGGACCATGGTTCTCACGCCCAGGATCAAAGGTATGAGACTGTCGGCTTCGGCAGACCGAGTTGCCTCGTCGACTATGCAGACGGACATCGCCTGGCCGCTTTCGCTAATGGAAATCTCACAGATCAATTTCAGTGATTTTTCATGATCCCTCTGAAGGAACGTTTTTTTTACTGAATGGACGGCAGAGCTGCGGAAATGCATTTTAATTAATTGGATGCATGATTGGGGTAAACCTTACCCAAAAATCGATTCCATCAAATCCGGATATCAAGATGACAGGGTGCACATGATTATGTCAGCTGCCATCAATAGCGCGGCGTCGGCACCTCTCTCCAGCTCCGCAAACTGTTTTCGATTAATTCTCTCCAGCTGCGCATGCGAATCGCAAACTTTTAATCAACACGATACTCTTGAATACTCAACTGTAATTTCCTTTCCGAATACGACTTTCACCAACCGGACATGTTACACATGTCCTTTGAAATCTCTAATGCTATGAAAATATCATTACCGGTCGTCGATTCGCCAGTAAACCAAATCTGGATCGGCGTTCATCAATGGCCGTCGATAAATAGTTTGCGTCTAGGGTGTTCCTGTTTTTCGGCGGCCATAAAGGCGAAGTAGAAGCCGTACCACGTGGCATGTGAGTGCGAGGGAGATAGCTGCAACTGTTTGATCGCGATTTCTTAAAGATGAAACATTTTTAAGGTTAAATAAAACAACCAACCTCCGCGTCTACCAATTCTACAGATCCTGATGCTTGGTTCGACAATAAAATTTTAATCTAGATGGAAAAGCTGGGTCCGAAAATACGTGAGGTTATGTTGATCCTTAATTTGTCCTTAATTTGAGTGTTTATTATTGAGGTCAGGAGCCATTTCCGGAAGCTGGTGCCGCCATCATACCACCGGAGCCACCTGAACGCATTTACAACAAGAATCGTCGCTAATCATTAATATAGTTTTTGTTTATTTTTTGCCAACGGCTACGTGTACATCATTAAAACTTACCGCCAACTTGATTACAGCAAATGTTCGAAATGGCCTCCATTTGCCTGGATGCAGCAACGGGCTCGGCGCAAAAGGCTTTCCAGGCAATTTTCCAGCATATCCGAAGTGACGGTACGGACCGCTCCTTCGAAATGAATCTCCAAGTCGGCCCGATTACGCGAGGCTTGGCGATATACATGAGAATTGATATGGCCCCATAGAAAAAAATCCAATGGGTTCAAATCCGGGGATCGCGCTGGCCAGTCGCGCATCCCCCCTCGACCGATAAATCGTTCGCCGAATATTTCGGCCACCGCCTGTCTCGCAAGTCGGCTTGTGTGTGCCGGTGCACCGTCGTGCTGGAATACGGCATTTTCTACCGCTACGTCCTCTATACCCGCACGCCTGCACAGTCGCAGTAAATGCGTATGGATAAAATGTGCGTACTGCACACTTCCCAAATTTCCCGCAAACTGGAAGGGTCCAATCTGGAAGGAACAATATCGCATGATCGTTGTGTTGATTTTTTTTGTCATCGAGTTTATTTGTCTCGATTGAGGAATGTAAATTCTCATGAATGTACAGCCTTGTCCGAAAGTATTACGCACCCTGTAATTTTTTCATCCGGGCAAAAATGGCATATCTCGGCGAAAAAAAATCGTACACCAATTTACCGAACGGCGTTTGGAAGATTATAGTGCCAGCTTCATTTTGCTTTTTATTTTTATTTTTGCGCGTTTTTTTGTAGCCAGTCCGACAGTTCGAGAATGCCGGGTTTTCCACGCTTTTCGTACTTAGCAAAATCGCGTGGTGAACTTCAAAAATAGTGATTTCGCCATTTAGGGATAATATCTTCGAAAGTGACACTGTTAGCTTTAGATCCATTTTTTCTCTTCATTTTTGCGGTTTTTTTTCGCACAGCTATTTAGTTTTTGCTTCAATAAATGGCCGGTTCTCGGACATCCGGCATCGTGCGGCGTTCCTTGAAAACAAGGAGGTTTAAAATACTCAGTCGAACAAGTAAAAAGTTGTACTTCCTTATTTTGGAGCCACTACATTTTTTGTAGATTGTTTTCGAAGATTCTTTGTACCGCTATTTTTGTCAACTATTAATTTGAAAAAATAGCAATGCAAAGAAATTCAGTGACTCCAAAATAACGAAATACAACTTTTTACTTCTCAGACTAAATATTCCAAACTTCATTGTTGTCAAGTTACGCCCCACGATGCCGGCTTCTCGGAAACCTGCATTGAAAAAAGAACCCCCGATAACACGGCGAAAAAAGCATTGCAATTTTTTTTTAAAACGAAACTAAAGGCAATGATGTCCTTTTCAAAGATCTTGTCATTAAATTGTGAGATTACTACTTTTCAGAGTTCAGCACGCGATCTTGCTGATCGCGAAAATAGTTAAAAAAAGGCATTTTCAAAATGACTACAAGGAAAATCGCAAAAATGAAAAAGCAAACGGAACTCGGCTTTGTCCTCTTCAAAAAGCCGTTCGGTTAATTAGTTAGCGATTTTTTTTCGCTGATATATTCAATTGTTTGTCCAGAGAGAAAAATGACGGGGTGGCTAATACCTTTGGCCAAGCCTGTAGTATGTATTCTCATTCTCAAATATGTTAAAAGTTGTATTTTGTTATTTTGGAGTATATTTTTTAAATATCTATTTCCTTGTATCGCTTTTTTTGGTTAATAGTCTACGATTTGTCTCAATAATTTATTGCCGTAAGTTACTTTGAAACAAAAATATTTTCGTGAAAGTATCAAGAGGAGAAAAGGTAGACAATTGGATTTTAAACGCATTAGAATTTTATCACAATTCTTATTCGAAATTGTTCTTTATTGAACAGTAATATCAACCGTGATGTTTCCATATTTACACCTCTCCCGTGATTACTTTTTTTTATTTAAATAATGTGTTTTAATTTAATTCGAATGTGTTTGAATATTGCATTCTTTATTTCAAAGCGATGTGTTGACGATGGTCGACTTCACACATATCAATGGTATCGTGTATATGATTTGGTTACCAGGAGATCGTTGCCACGGCTTATTTTATTTCTGTTTACTCAATCGCTGTCTTTTTGGATTTTGTTCAGTTCTGGTGGTTGACTCGACATGTACGCATGTATGTTTTCGTTAATAAATGTATAACTGTTGCTTCGTTTCTGTGCGGTTCGTGTTATCACTATTCCTAGTAACTCTAACAGGTTATGGGCCCAGGACGAAAGTGATACATTAAAAAAAAAAAAAAAAAAATACAGCCGATACGCGTGAATATTTCAATTGGAAGTAAAGTTGAAACTTCTAATTTACACGTGGAAGCATGGCTGGAATGAACACCGTACGAATCGAGCAATTGAACAAGGAAAACTATGATACGTGGAAAATACAAATGCAGGCGATCTTAACGAAGAATGATCTCTGGGAATTCGTGAACGGACAAAAATTGAGGCCGAATATCATCAATCAAGACGCTCAATCCGCAGAAGAAGCGCGAAAATGGAAAGTCGATGATGATAAAACAAAAGCCGACATTATTTTGTGTATCAAGCCATCCGAGTTGAAACAGATTAAAGGGTGCGAGACTTCACGAGAATTATGGCTGAAGCTCCAAAACATTTACCAATCAACTGGACCAGCTAGAAAAGCAACGTTGATAAAACAACTCACATACCATCGCATGCAGGAAGGAGAAGACGTACGAGAGCACTTGTTATCGTTTTACGACACAGTAGACAAACTTAATGAAATGGACATTCAAATCAATTCAGACTTGCTGTCCGTAATGCTATTACATAGCCTACCTGCGACATTTGCCAATTTCAGGTGCGCTATAGAGTCTAGGGATGTATTACCTTCCCCTGAGATATTACGCATTAAAATCATCGAAGAAAGTGAGGCTAGAAAAAGCGATGCACGAGGAAATGACTCAACGGCAATGTTTGCTAAAAAACCATTTAATAAGAAGAAGTTATTTGGGAAAAGATGCGATAATATGAAAGAGAATGATATGAATAATATGAACTTTCAGAAGAAGGAATACTTCAAATTCAAATGTCACAATTGTCGCAGAATAGGACATAAGGCCTCTGAATGCACCGAACGAAACAGGAACCCAGAAAATGCGAACACAGTAGAAGACCTATGCTTATGTGCAAGCGAAGATGGAAACATGAAAAATCAAGAAATGACCTTGAACTCCACGGAATTAAACACCCGACAATGGTGGTGCTTAGACAGTGGTTGCACATCACACATGTGTAGTGGAAATCCTTCTTACGCTAAAAACATATCACAGGAAACTGGAAAAGTACATCTTGCCAGCAACGCCTGTGCGGAGGTAAAGGGAAAGGCGTCTGTCTCATTCACTACTCAAGTTGATGGATGTGAGAAGGACACACACCTCTCCGGAGTCCTATGCGTCCCGGAGTTGAGAACGAATCTGCTGTCCGTCGCAAAAATGTGCGATAAAGAATTCAAAGTGATATTTGATAAACAGGAAGCAACCGTCATTGATAGTAAGAGGAATGTTGTACGTAAAGTACAGAGAACAAATAACGGCCTCTATTGTTTAGACGCAAAAGAAACTGAAAGGGTCGCTAATGTAGAATGGAGTAACGAAGAAAAAAAAACCCTGTCTCGTCGATATCTGGCACCGCCGAATGGGACACTTAAATGTAAAGGACCTAATGAAATGCGAAAAAGAAGGCGCCGTAAAAGGCTTAAAACTTGGAAAATGTCCTAGAGAATACACATGTGAAACTTGTATGAAAGGAAAGATGACTGAAAAATCATTCCCGAAGAAATCTGAGAGAAGAACGGAATTACTAGACATCGTTCACACCGATGTGTGCGGACCCATGCGCACGGAGTCCATCGGAAAATCACGTTACTTCATCACATTCATCGACGATTCATCGAAATGGTGTGTGGTAAAATTTCTGAAAAGAAAGAGCGACGCTCTCGAATCCTTTAAAGAATATAAAGCTATGGTGGAAAACTTAACCGGAAGGCACATCAAATACTTACAATCCGATAACGGCACCGAATACATTAATTCAGCTTTCAATGGATTTTTAAAGGAAAATGGGATTTCTCGGAGGTTATCAATACCCTATACTCCCGAGCAAAATGGGGTGGCAGAGAGAAAAAACCGTACCCTCTTAGACATGGCCCGTTGTATGATGATGAAATCGGCACTGCCCGATGCTTTATGGGCTGAAGCAATAAATACCGCGAATTATGTTCGAAACAGATGTCCGTCTATTTCTCTTGGAGGACGATCTGCTTACGAAAGATGGACCAGCAACATCGCAGATGTAAGTAAGTTCGAAGTGTTCGGACAAAACATCATGGTCAAACATCGTGAGCCACAGAGAGATAAGTGGAGTGCTAAATCGCGCAGGGGTAATTTTGTTGGGTATTCTGAGACATCAAAAGGCTTCCGAGTTTACATTCCCGAAGAACGAAAAATTGAAATCACTCGGGATTTTCAAATCGTGACCAAGCCCCTTGAGGAAGAACTACGCAGAACAAAACACGACGAAAATCAGGAGCCTGTCGAGATTGCAGAACCGGAGAAAGCCGTAGTGGAATCTCCAATAAAAATCGCTACGTCAAACAATTTTGAATCGCAACCAAATGATAATCTCGAAGACGTATGTGAAGAATCAGAAAGTGAAACGACCAATGACGGAAACAAGGCGAGGGCCCGGAAGACCACGGATTGAACGCACAGGTCACAGAGGAAGACCAAGGACGCTTTTTCATGATGCAAAGCTCGTCGATATATCAGAAGTCTCATTTTTAAGTGAGATTAAGATCAGCGATGCAATTCATGGACCGGATTCCAAAGATTGGTTAGAAGCCCTAGCAAAAGAACTCAAATCCATTTTAAAAAACGACACATGAGTAGTATGGGGGCCACTATGGCGACCCCCACTCCTCATCCCCACTCCAACCCCCACTCCTCGGCAGCCGAGGTGGTGGGGATGGAGTGGGGATGACCGTGCTTATCCCCTCCCCCGCGCCCCAGAGGGGTGCGGAGGGGGGGAAGGCCGGAGTGGGGGTTTCGCCATAGTGGCCCCTTTTTTTTGCTTTATTAAAATATGTTCACAAAGTATACATTTTTATGATATGTACATGATATCGCTGTTAATTAACCGTTTCAACTGATGGTTTATGAGATTATCGGTGACGCTTGTTCTGGCGCGTGCGGAGAGTTCGCCGGGTATACAGGATAGGGTGCGTTGAACACTTTCCTGAATTTTCGTCTTCCTTTTACGAACCCGTCGCCGTAAGAGACGCGCTGTCATGCTGAATAATTTGGCTGCGATTACGCTGACAAGTGCATTTTTACACTTTGTCACGTCTTCGGTGGAGCGATGAAGCCATGCCATGTAGCCGTTTATGCGTTCCTCCAATAGCTGCAGCACGACTAAGTCATCTTTTATGAAGGTGAAGAATGGCGCCGCACGGTGTATAGCGTTTGCTCCGTAGTCGTTGCAGTTTTGGATAGTTACGGTGGGCCGGTTGAGATGTTCACCGTATTCTAAATTGTAACTATCGCAGGAAACCACGGTGTGGACCGTAGGAGTGTTTCCCTCGCCATTGAGATACGCTGTGATCGTAGAGAGACGTTCGCGAAAATCCAACCACGACGGAGTATTTAGCGTTGTCCAACCGTTGCTGTCGCATGTGAAACGCATGACAGGGTGTAATTGATTAGCACTGATAACTTCAATACCCAACCGCACACTTTTTGTCAAGCAGTTGTTGAGATTATGGGATATTTGTAGTAGCAGCGGGCACGGTTTATAGCAGCGATTATCGGAAGCCTCGTTTGCCATGGCTGCTCTGGGTCGACTGAATCACGCGAGTGAGATGTCGTTGTCTTTCGCGGGAACTGCAGACGCTGCACTATTCGGCGGCTGGCTTGAATTCCAGAGTGTTGAAATCGTCCCCGAAGAACTCCATGAGAAGATTATTCTCGTGCGCAGCCGTTACCATCTGCCGGAACAGCGTTTCGTTTTCCAGAACTTTGGTGAATCTGGATGGTAGAAAGCACGCGAACTCCCTGTCCACTTCAATGATGATTCTGGGCCCGAAGCGTGTTTTTACTGGCCGTACATCAGAAATCTTGTAGTCGGTTTTTAGCGAAAGTTCCGACAGTTTTTTCGTCGGCAGGAAGCCCGACAACTTTCCGATCTTGTTGATTTGGGAGAAGTCCATCGCTGATATTGAGCTTTTGAATTTCACGGGTAAAAATTTGTAACGCTGTTCTTCTATGAACGAGTATTTGAAGAGCAGCTAAGTTTTGCAAGAATGCTTCAACGCGAACTTTTAACTCGCACCGCTTCCTCTGCATATGCTTCTGCTGTTGCCGCCCGAGAACAATTAACAATGCGGAACGACTGATCCCTTGTATCTCTGCTACACCCTCCCACCATACCCGCAGCTTCCCCCACCGCGTTTCGCCAAGAGTCACACAAAACAAAATGGCTGATGTCGAAGAGCGCCAGGCGGAGTCTCTAGCAAAATTGCTGACGATGTCGTTGCTATGCGTCGCTGAATAAAGTTCGAGACACAGAGAAATATTCCACGTGTCATCATTTTATTGAACGGTTAGCGATTACGGGAGCAGCAGCCCTGTACACAATGTAAACTTTTATGATTGAAGGAATTGCTGCCTCCTGCAGGCAGACCCTTATTGAACATTTTACGCGTAGCTTTATTCTGCTTATGGCTAAATGTCTTGTAGTAGTCGCCAACTATTTTATCGTTGCGTGATAGATCATTTGAAAATACGCTTCTAAACTTATGCATACCGAAGCCAGTACACATATAATGAAGAAACATAATGCAATACTGTCCGCAGCACTGCGAATCCGCAGCTTGAAGCTGATCAGTGCTGTATCGGAAGAGTTTACAGTTTCCTCGGAGTCGACGGAGATGCTGCGGGATGATTGGTGGTAGTCCGTAGCTATCGAAGTACCATCCGTGTCCCTCTCGATCGACGTACATGGCGATCCAGTGGGTACCGGGCTGTTTATATCCATCAGTATTCGCGACAATAGCCGTTGGTTTTGTCCAAAGTTTTGGTAAGCGATCTGCGGGGTATACGCCAACAGCGTGATTTTTTATATCACGTAGAGAGTCGAGGATTTGAAGGCTGTTCATAGCAGGGCTCGCCGCAGGGCAAACCAACCGATAACGCTGTTGTTGTCCTATATTCCCATAGCGACTCGCGACGTTCACTCTGACAGAGCAGCGTTTTAATCCTCATCACATTATCCAGGGCACACTTATACGATTGATTTTGCCGTATCGCGGCGTGATATGAGCAATGTGTACCGGCCCCCGGAAGATGCTGAAATGAGATATTATCCTCATCCTCCTCCAAATTTATAATATAGTAGCCGGTGAGTTGCGCTAAATAGGACGATTTAGCGACACCTCGTACAAGTATCCGCGTAGAATCGGTAGCGATTGCCCTCAAAATTCTCTCAATACAGCGTAATGGTATATGACCCTCGAACCATTTTATACCGTGATGCTCCCGCGTCACCCGTTCGTGCGTTCTTTTCACATCCGACGGTAATTGTCTGTATGTGTGAGGTGGAGCGACGATCCAATGATCGTGCCACGATGAATCGATTGACGCAACAGCCACTTCTTTTGGTATAAAGTTGTAGTGCTTATCCGTCAAGCCTTGTATGTCTATCGCGATACTCATGATGGTTCTGCTGTGAGTGCTCTGCTCGAACTGGAGAGCTCAACCGCTGAAATCTACAATAACTTGCCGGGAAGCATCAACCTCCACCACGTTATCATATTCCGCATACACGACACAATTTACCGTTGAAGTTATTGCCTCGCCGAAGCGTACTTCGAGCCTCACGCTACCGTGTTTCACCAAATTCCAATGACTGTTACTGTTCGCCGAAAGATCGGGCGTTAGATCAAACGCAAAAAGACAATAGCCCCAGGGATACGCTGTGCGAGTAATTGAATTACCCTGATTGAGAAAGTGAATGCCAGTCCCTGAGAATAATGTATGATACGCATCCACATATAGATGCGTGTCGTCAAAGTTAGGCTGGAGTGCTTTCGACGGTATCTGCACACCGTCAGCATATAACGCAAGATAATTAATTTTATAATTCTGAAAGTTAAACGGGTTCAACGCGCGGTTACCGTTGAATGCTTTATTATCGACAAACCCTATAATTATGCGCTTAGGCAGTTGGCCCAGTATAACATTGTCCAAAGTATCGCCGTGCACTCCTGCATGCATCGATATAGACTTAACCTCGACACGTGTCAAAGGATATTTTGCTGTAGATTTTGATAATGCTCGCGCGTGAGCTAAAAGTATACCAGGGGCAATTTTAGCGCGGCGTACGAGAAGCGATGCCTCGGTAATATGCATGCTGAAATCTTTCGAGGAAGTCATAAGACAGAATGCGTCGCTGGTACGTACAAGGCGTAATCGCATCTCCACACCGTTTATAAGAAATCGCTCTTGATTGAAAATATCGCAATGGAGGTGGCCGAGGAGATCGATCTCATTGCGCCCATTGAGGACCATTCGACGATTAGCAAGGCCTGCATTAGCTTCTGCTACATCGTCCATTTTACCGGCCGTATCACTGTACCACAGGCAGCTTGAAAGATGAGAGCTTTTCGCACCCTGCCCATAATTTAATAAGTTTTCAATGTAGGCCCTGTATGCATAAGCATTATTGGGTGGAGATACGAGCTTCTGATTGAGAAATACATCGACTTGATTGAACAGCGAATGAAGTAAATTATTGACGGGCCCCACTCTAATGGTAGGGTAGGGTTTTACTGCACTCGAGCGTATTTGGACACGTATGCTTAGCATGGTATGAGCAAGATCGATGTATTCGTCACCTTGGCCAGGTACCACAAATTCTATTGGTGAATCATCCGTCAGAGATGAGATCGGTTTATAGTGCACCCATTGCGTTCCCTCGATGGTTGTTTGAGTCGGCGGTAGTGAGAATAGTTCCAACTCAGACTTCAAACACTCACACGAATGGGCATGCAAGAACGCCATTTTCACGAGAAGATATCTGACACTGTCCTAGCTCGCGACTTCTTCTTCTTCTTCTTCGGCGTTCTCTTTCTAGCTGTTCTCTTCTTTTTTTTAACACAATTTGTACGTTTTTTCTTCAACGCGGCTGTTTTCTTTTTTAGGCCGATCCTACGCGCGCTGTAGTTACTGAGCGAATGCGCAAGCTTGTGAATTTTCGAGGCCTTATATCCTGAGCCCTGCATAAGACTATTGAGTTTTTCCTCAGCTTTTCGCTTCAAACTCAAACCCGATTCGCGCAAACGCGATTTGAAGGCTTCCCTAGGCTGAATTCCTGCATCCATTATATCGCTCGCCACATTAAGACCTGACCGTATAGCCTCTTTGCCAACAACGCGCGCCCCTTGTTTTAAGAGAGGCAAAATGCGCCGGAAAAGGCCGCCAAGGAAACTGCCGATACCGTGACCCCTCTGGTTCGGCGACCCTATGTATACTTGGCTAATTCCCCCGTACCCTGTTCTACCTGCGCCCACTTGTGCGTCAAAGTACTCATCGTAGTAATTCATGTTGCTCTCTCTCTCTCTCTCTCTTTCTCTACCGCAGCTAAGCTAGGCGTTTGAACTGGAGTGTCACGGCTAGCGTTCCACCCTCGAATGGCATCCAATGCCCGAATTCATCTCTTATATCGATATCTATCGATTGAAAGCTGGTACGTAGAAGAGGTATGTACCGCGGTGCCGAAAAACTTTTGATTTTCACAGAGCCGTAATTATAATTATTATCAATGTCAAAGGGAACGACACGTAATAACGGCGCGTGTACATCGCCGGTCATGTAGGACTCGCAAATATCCGTATAAACAAATAGCATATTGGGTATACCGTTCATGAGACTAGCCGGCTGCGGCGCAACATACTGATTCGCTACCACAAGACCCGTACTATGAGTGAAGCCTAAAATTTTGTTAATTATGGGGGAACAGTGGAAAGCGTGTTCTAGATTTTTGCACTCGGCGCAGACACGCTCTACCGAGACATAGCCGTTAAGAGTATGCTGAAATTTCAAATGTCCTGCGATACTTTGAATTTGGTTAATTGCTTCGAGTAGCGTGGAGACGCTACGGTATACCCCAGATGGTACGCAAGCACGCTCGTTTTTAAAATCGACATTGGCCTCAACGCCCGGGATGACTGCGTTCGTCACTAAGCTGATAAAGTTTGTTTCACCTTCAGGCGGCACGTGTAGAACAGTCATCGGTATGTGTATTTCGGCTAAGGAAACGCCCCATTTACCGCGTAAATTTACACTTTGTGGCAAGTGTGTGGTATATTGCGTCGTCCTGTTATTAGGGTAGTACTTCATGCTGCTATTGCTAGGTAAAACTACAAAAAACTCGGTGTCGCTCATAGCGCCTACTTTTTCTTTCCCCACCTTTGGAATCTAGATAGCTCGGGTTCGTAAAAAATGCCGTCAATCTCCTCGTCGTTGAGATCATGCAGAACGTACACGATAGGTCGGCTGCTCACGGATATACGATGTATTTTAAACAGCTCACTGCTCCAGCCGCTCTCGTATCCTTTAGCAAAGGCAGCCTTCGCGCTACTGATGCGGACAATATCGCCCAGCTTATATTTAGGAGGTGACCGCTGTACAGGATGCTGTTGTTTATATCGCCGTATTAGATTATCGCACGCTTTGGCAGATGTAAGCAGCGTCACAGATGCGGGCGTCATTCTAATGCCACTATGTATCGTACGATTGTATGCGGAGACTATATTCTGCAAAACGTCGATATAACGTTTTTGGCGCGAATACGTGAAGTATCGCCACATTCTTTCTTTCAACGTTCGATTGAAGCGCTCTACAGCAGCTGCTTTTACGTCAGGGTTGCGGCTCGCCCGAAACTGAATATTATGCTTCTGTAAGAAAGTCTGAAAAACTGACCCTGTAAATTCCCGACCCTTGTCCGATTGTAGGCAAACGGGAGATCGGCCGTTTGTGCTTTTTAGCGAGAGGATACGAGCCAGAGCGTCAGCCACTGTGAAAGCAGTCTTGTCGTACAACGGTTCAACCCACGCGTACTTGCTGAGCACATCTATGACCACAAGAAGATAGGTATAGCCATCGTTATAACTTTTGAGTGAACGAAGGTCTACAAGATCAGCCTCCCAAACATCGTCAATGTTCTGCACATTGTAGATGCGCCGGGGAAATCGCCGGCGTATCGCTCTATGCCGTGTGAAAGCATCCTGTGCTTCGAGCCACTGTATCGTTTTTTCTGGGGAGATTTTCTTTTTACGACCTACGCGTAACAGTTTAGTAGCACCGGAAAAAGATGCCTCATTTGAAGGATCAAAGTAAATTTTTTCAAGTGTTTTCATACTGACAGTTTGAGAGAGGACCAGGTGAGTCGCCTTCTCTTACCCCTCCCGCTCTGCGCGCCTAATTTGTTGCTCTCGCTACCGCTGTAGAACTCGGAATGACTGGTATCGCTAATGTCCTCGTCGTCACCGTCGTCATCAACGTCGGTGGTGCTGTTACCGTGGGGTGAGCGTAATGTTGAATTGGCTTGCGTTTCCAGCCATAGTTCGTCATTTCTGACAAATTCACGAGGTGCCTGTATAGCCCTTAAAAAATTTGCAAAGACTCTACGGCCCGTCGGTTTGGCCATCTTTCTCGCACGCATTGCGTCATTCACAAGATCAACAATGTTTGAATGCTTGATTGTTTCTCCATTGACAGAAACCACGCCGGCTGCATCCCAAGAAAAATCTGAGGACGGCGCATCATGTAGGCGTCGCAATAAGAGTTTCGCTTTACTGCGGAATTTCGCAGGTACACTCTCAACGATAATGGAATCGTTCATTCGTGTTTCTGCTGCTACTGATGCTGATCTTTCCGTGGGGTGTGTGTCTTTTTTTTGTTCCTTCACAAGATCATGATACAGCTGTGCTCGTTCGCCATCGACGAAATGTAGATAACGCTGTAATACGCGCGAATACGCTAACCATTTTTCTCGCTCGTCGCCATACTCGTTAGATTTCAAAATTTCGCTCATCTCCATATCAAGACGATTCAGAGTCGCCGTAATTGTTTTCTCCGCTTGGCTCATCGGTCGTGCCTCACTATCGCTGACGCTGCGTTTTTGAGAATCTAGTTGTAATAGACACTCCTCGGGCACCAGAACCATTTTCCTGGCATGCTCCATTATTTGACAATTAGATTTGACAATATAGTACCGAGGATTGGGGCAAGCAGCAGGGGTAAAAATCCACCGCTTTGAATGACAAATTTCTTCTTACTTTTCCAGTAGCCTCTATTTGCCGCTAAGCGCCTAAGAAGAGGCACGTGGCGGCGCAATTTTTTCCGCTGGTTGGCTTTGAGAGGAATATTACCGCGAAGAACGTTTAAAGCGCACTCGCAAATGCAGCGTATTATACGAGAATCCGCTTTCCGCAAAATAGCCTCACGCTGTTCTTTGGTGAGATATTGAAGAGCGTTCAATATCGCAACGCTCTTCTTGCAAAGAGACGATCCGCTGCGTGCCATCACAGGCGTAGAACTGGCAATTCTCCATATGTGTCACCGCTTTTTAATTTCTTTCGCGGTACGTAAACGAAATGGCGTGTATCATCAGGGAAAATACATGTGCGGTATCGGCAATTATCGGGTGTTGATTGCTTCAGATCTAGTAACAAATAACCGTGCGGTTTAGATGTTGCGTCGTAATAAGCCTCCTGTAGAAATCGTGGATTTTCGGGACATATTTGGCGCGCCAAGTGCTGTATTTGAGCACGATCGCGAGGGTTTTTGAAGATAACGATATAATTAGCATTCAAAGAGATGTCCCGCTGGCCTTGGCCCTGATGAAACAAATTTTGCGTTATAAAAATAACGCTCAAGTTCTTATGATGACTGCCTTTGGTGAATAGATCGACAACATCATTGCTCGATGCTTCACGCATTAGATCATCGATAATTAAGAGCTTCACGCGGGGGTCGTTTGAGTAATCGGCAGTCTGGGGTAATCCTTCGCGAAATTCTATAGCATCACCGTACCCCGTATATGCTGTCTGCCACTCGGAATAATAAAATATTATTCTCTCGAAACGTTCGCTGTTCATACGCGTGATACATTTCAGAAATTTTTTAACAAAATACGTTTTACCGCAGCCTGTCGGCCCGCAGATCATAGAAGTCCAGGGATGTTGCCACCTCGTGTCCATAGCGGTAAATGAGGAAATTTAGGCTGAGTGCAATATTAAATAAGATTTTCGGGTTTTTGCGTAAAAAATATATTTCCAGTATATTTTACAAATGGCGATAACCGTAGGGAAGCGATCCATACCGGCCGTCACGTCTTCGCTTAATGCTCGACGGCTTGCACGTTTTTGTCTCACCTCGCGTGACAACATGGTGAAGTTCTGTACGTCTAATGGCGTCGTATCTCAGTACAATAGGATCCTCTCGCTCGTCCACGATGAAGGATCGTACGGACTCATAGTTTATTAACGCATTGTTTGCAAAATTAAGCGTGATACCCTTAACTTTGCAAACCTCGCTCTCTGTCCCGTCAGGCGCACGCACGATGAATGCATAAAATTTAGGGCCGCCGGAAATGAAATTTCTTATGTAGCTGCCCTCGCCATAGGTGGTTAGCTCGTTAGTTAAATCGCGAAGCAACTGGCCTATCGGGGGCTCGTAGGCTTCAGATTGTTCTCTCGTTACATAAATTACGGAGTCGGTATCGCAGTACAACGCACGTCTTCCCAGACGTTCCAGGTAACCATACAGTTTTAAACGCGCTTGTGATGTGGTGTATGCAGCTATTACGGCGTTAGCTATACTTGAGGGTACCACAGCCTCACCGGTTTTAATATAATTGACGTAAAGAATTTCATTGTTCACCGGCAGCATACCTGTAATATCGTATTCTGGATTAGTTAATAACTCCATAAGTTTTTTGCGTGTTGATACTACGACTGTTTGCGGCAGGTTTTCGCGTTGCCCGAATTTTCCCCAGAACGAATTCAGACATAGTTTGGCGACTGAGCGTAGGCCGGGGTTTTTGGTTATCGACTGACGATTCAAACGAACCCCCTCTGATTGTTCAAAGCCAGCGATATAACGCTCCTGGGCTGATTCATCGCCCAAACAGTTCTCAGGCCAGCCGCTCGCCTCCTGCTTGATCTTCAAAAAGGTGTTAATGTACTCGTGGAATAAACCTCCCGATTGCGTGTCACGACTGAATTGCGTTACTTCGTATTGCCAGATTTCGGCAATGTGGAGTATCGTGTAACCGCATGAGACGGCTTTTCGCAATTCATCGGCAACCCAGGTACCCTCGAACACACGCTCGTCCGGATCGTCATGCATACACTCTTCCTCGTTCATCATCTCGCTGCATGTGCGGCACAGAGAGAACAACAGTCGCTGATGCATACGCACAGGCAAAACAGGGTGGTAGAGATCGCGTGGTGGTAGAACGGTACATTTCACCAGGCCTTCGACACGCGCTAGGTCACTAGTGGGTCCTGTCAGCTCTAAGCATTCGTCGCCTATATATACTTTCGGATGTCCGATAGGGTATTTACCAAATTTGCAAATATACGGGTACAGAGAGCAGACGTCTACGTAGCGTATGCGCTCCGTCCCTTTAACATCGTAGAGCGTCACCATATTCTCCGTACAACCACCGAGGAAAGCGTCACGAGGGTTTAAGGGTTCCGCAGCCGTCAACGGATGATCCCGTATGAGCCCGCGAATTTCGGCACTAGTTTCCAAAAGCCTGTCCCACTCGCATTCCCAGATTTCCGTTAACTGATAACCTCCCGAGCGAATTCTATTACCTATAGCAAGAGTTCTTTCTAACCGCTCGTCCATTGATATATCACCGCGTTGTTTACAGTCTCTATTGAGGGAGAAGCATTGAGGGCAACCGTGCCAATAACAACCATGAAATTTTAATACGTACGCGGTATTCCCTGTTTCATAATAGCCGTCGACTCGTAAATTTTGAGGTAGTCTAAATTCGCGCGAACGGCCGGCGTGTATAATACGCTTTCCGAGGGTGTGCTCCATCCATACAAGCCATGAAATTGCCTTTTTTGATTGGGTATGCACCCACCTATAGCCGCCCAACGGTATAATACCGATCGTATTGTCTTTGAGGAAATTTTTCCGAAAGACACTGAAGCAGGCCGAGGCTATCGTTGTGCTCTCGTCAAACGGACAAACTCGACCGCTGGCTATAAACATGTCACGAAAAGCCATACACGCGCGTCTCAAGATCGTGACGTCGTCCGTGCAATAGCTTACGAGTTCCTTCGAAAAGTCAAACACGTAGTCTCTGCCTTTAGACTCGTGATACCAGGCTAAGAATTTTTCGCGCTCTGCGGGGCGCATCGTGTCGGGAGAATAATACTCTACGGCTGGTAGGGGACCCACATAATTTTGATTTTCCGGTCTGTTAAACAAATGAGGGAAAACACCTTTAACGATAGCGCCTGTGAGACCGAAGGCTTTAGGAAGCGCACTGAGAGGCATGTGAAAATAGTTTAGGCTGTCGAGAAAAACAAGTTTTTCAACACGCATCGAAATGATTTTCGTACCGTTCATAATTATACTCGGCAGTTGGACCTTTTTTTCTTCAATTAAATAGCGCAGAATGAACTGCGCGTCAAAGCCACCGGCATTATGAGCAATACAGATAGTACGCGAAAAATGGTCGACACGCTGCATAGCAAGTTCGACCAATTGTCCCACAGGCTGCTGTCGAAATACATACTGTCGAGAGTCGCAATACTCGCATGGCTCTGTCATCGAATCACGAGTGCAACAATACGTGCAAACTCGTTGAACTACGCACAAGTTGGGCTCGTGTAGAAAAGTATTCGCATCGCCTGGTACCTGTGTGCATTGCTGAGTCTCAAAATCATAGAATAAAAAAAGTATTTTCCCCGTGCTTTGACCGCCGCGAATAGGCTTCATAAAGCACATGTGATTATTGGGTCGATCCGCTCTGCATGCTTTACAAAAGGCCACGCCGCAAATGTGTTTTCGTCTTTTATCGAGAGGCCTGACAATTTTCAGACATTCGCGGCACCGCTTGAGCGAGGCACACACGCTGTTTGATTTGCGTTTTCTGTACTGTTTAACAATTAAATGATTTTCGAAACATTGCAGCCCGTAAAAATCGCGCGCGCACGCTTCGCATCGAATAGCTGCATTTACTTCGGGATCGCACGGTGGTGACGTCATGCAGCGAGGACACTTTTTTTTTAAACATCTATGGCCAAATCTGCGGTATTGCGAATTACACGAGGAGCAAAAATCGCGGCTTCCCACGGCGCCTCGTAAATTTAATATTGGCTGATAATGATGCGAACGCTCGTAATATAAAATGTGCAGCGTGTGTTCGATTTTGCCAAAAGTATTTGAGACTTGCTGCGAGCCGTCGAACAAAGGTGCATCCCCCCGCCCGAACGTCAGAAATTCATAAACTTCTATGGCAATACCGTGCTGCGCGAGATAATTCTGGTAGAGAGCAATCTCACGGACCCCGCAGCCGTTTGGCGGTACTCTATCTCCCGCTGCATTCGTAAATTCAAGAGCAGCATTTTTCTGCAATGAGCCGTTAGTCTGCCTCATGCGTTGCCAGTTTGCGTGTAAACTACCTGAGCGTATTTCACCCCGTTCGGCATACGCGCGCGCCGCCGTCAGTGACCGTGGTAAACACAGAGTATCGCTATTGCGTATCGTGGGAATGGATTTTTTTGCTACTCCCTCATGCGTTAAGCGCTTTCTGCCGGTGCCCTCAACACCCCTGACAATGCTGGCTTTGATTATGCACGCATCGTCAATATTCAATGATGCAGCACTCTGAGCAACGCTCATTATTAACTGCTAAATATCATCGGACGCGCAATCTCTAACGGGCCGAAACGAGAGCCAAACGGGGCCGTGCGGTAAACAGCTCGAGGCAAACGATATACCTATGTAATCGCCAGCCTCGCAAGACGCTGTGATATATGTCAAAAGGTCACGAAACGCTCCTTCCAACCATGGTAATAAATGGCCACCAGGCGGGGGTTGACGAATGCGTACGGTGATTTCTCGGCCTCGTAGTTTAAAACGCTTGAAGTACCGACGAGCCTCCTCGATTATCTCAATACGCGCGCGTGGTGGTTGTACATCGTCGAAGGACTCATCACGCTGCCGTCTACGGCCGAAACCTTTTTGTACGCCTGTAAAAAAGAGTACGAATGCTTGAAATTGCTTAACCCTGTCAATAAGTAAGCTCAAAAGGTACCTGATGTTATTGCTACTTCTAACCATGGACGTCTACATAGCGTCTTCATCAAACAGCAGAGATACTGATGCATAACCTGCCGTAAAATATAATAGCTCACTCTCTATTTTTGCAAACAAAATCTTTCAAGTTAATATTAACTTTGCAATACCGATAACGTATATACCGATGCGAGTAATAAAGAGGGGTTCGTTTACCTGAGTCGTCGCTCGAGCTCAAAAGACGATTTAGCCCATCGTCATCAACACCATCATCATCATCATCATCGTGCGGTAGATCGTTTTCACCCTGCTGCTGTGGCGAGTCACCTCCAAAAGGCCACATCCATAGCTGATTGTCCCTAGGCTCGTATTCCTCAGCAGGGTGTTGCGCGTCGTTGACTATCTCGCGAGCCCATTGCTCCAGCATGATGTTGCCTCTCTCACTTGCAACCTGATCGGCGTCGTCGTCGTCGTCGTCGTCGTCGTCGCCGTCGTCGTTGCCACGCCCGGGGTTATTCTCGTTAAAACGAGGATTCAAATCTGCATGTGTTTTATTATTAATGCCTGATAAAAACGTATTGTTAATGTATGATAATGGGTTGTTATTAATACTTACACTCGTTACTACCGGAAAATATTTCGGACGGGTGCCCCATACTAGATGTAGACGGGCGGGCAAGGGTCTCAGCGTCACTGAAACGAGATTGCTCGGCGGAAATATCCGCAAATATATCTACTGGACTTAGAACCGGCTGCTGTAGTGCCCCTTCTTCTTCTTCTTCAACATCTGATATGGGGGATAGCTGAAGGTAATCAGGAAGTCTATGAACAGTCTCCTCGTTGCTGGTCGCGGGGCGTAGATCGGGACCCATAAGCATTTCAGAGTCGGTGCAATTATTGCGCGATGGTCCTTCAATCACGGGATCTAAATGATCGCCATGCCCGCTTTCATCATCTCGCGCTGTTTCTTCCTCCATGGCTTGCGCCCCCTCGGCGAGTGCAGCTTCTTCATCGGAGCTCGCTTCATAGAGTCGGCGATAATCTGCGGATACTTCTGCATTACCACGATATCACACTTAAAAAAAGATGCTCGCACGCTACGGAGCACAACTTACCGTTTATTTCATTGATGAGACTACGTGTGCACGGAGTAGCCTCGAGATTTCTGTGTTGTAATTCTTCAAACACACATAGGAGAACCCTGTAGCCTCTAAACAGACCTCTGTTATAGGCCGTCACAAGGGCTCGCAGCGGAGACCACCATAACACATATTTCAAACGAGTTATGAGAGAATTTTCCGGTAAATAGCGCAATTCGGTGCACCAGTTATTATTACATCTTCGGCGAAGTTATGCATTCCGCGTTTTGACCAAGCGAAGAAGATCTAAAATGCACGTACGTATATTACGGCTATCCATAGCTGCTCCTGAGAAATGTATCGAACGCCGTCTAGATCACTACTGACAGCTTTTATTAATTGTTCAAATGCTCGCGTTGTCACGAGCAATGTGTGTGTGTGTTTCTGTGTGTGTGTGTGTGTGTGTGTGTGTGTGTGTGTGTGTGTGTGTGTGTGTGTGTGTGCGCGTGTGCGCGTGTGCGCGTGTGCGCGTGTGCGCGTGTGCGCGTGTGCGCGTGTGCGCGTGTGCGCGTGTGCGCGTGTGCGCGTGTGCGCGTGTGCGCGTGTGGGCGTGTGCGCGTGTGCGCGTGTGCGCGTGTGGGCGTGTGCGCGTGTGCGCGTGTGCGCGTGTGGGCGTGTGCGCGTGTGGGCGTGTGCGCGTGTGGGCGTGTGCGCGTGTGGGCGTGTGCGCGTGTGGGCGTGTGCGCGTGTGGGCGTGTGGGCGTGTGGGCGTGTGCGCGTGTGGGCGTGTGCGCGTGTGCGCGTGTGCGCGTGTGCGCGTGTGCGCGTGTGCGCGTGTGCGCGTGTGCGCGTGTGCGCGCGTGCGCGTGTGCGCGTGTGCGCGTGTGCGCGTGTGCGCGCGTGCGCGTGTGCGCGTGTGCGCGTGTGCGCGTGTGCGCGTGTGCGCGTGTGCGCGTGTGCGCGTGTGCGCGTGTGCGCGTGTGCGCGTGTGCGCGTGTGCGCGTGTGCGCGTGTGCGCGTGTGCGCGTGTGCGCGTGTGCGCGTGTGCGCGTGTGCGCGTGTGCGCGTGTGCGCGCGTGCGCGCGTGCGCGTGTGCGCGTGTGCGCGTGTGCGCGTGTGCGCGTGTGCGCGTGTGCGCGTGTGCGCGTGTGCGCGTGTGCGCGCGTGCGCGTGTGCGCGCGTGCGCGTGTGCGCGTGTGCGCGTGTGCGCGCGTGCGCGTGTGCGCGTGTGCGCGTGTGCGCGCGTGCGCGCGTGTGCGCGTGTGCGCGCGTGCGCGTGTGCGCGTGTGCGCGTGTGCGCGTGTGCGCGTGTGCGCGTGTGCGCGTGTGCGCGTGTGCGCGCGTGCGCGTGTGCGCGTGTGCGCGTGTGCGCGCGTGCGCGCGTGCGCGTGTGCGCGTGTGCGCGTGTGCGCGTGTGCGCGTGTGCGCGTGTGCGCGTGTGCGCGTGTGCGCGCGTGCGCGTGTGCGCGTGTGCGCGTGTGCGCGTGTGCGCGTGTGCGCGTGTGCGCGTGTGCGCGTGTGCGCGTGTGCGCGTGTGCGCGTGTGCGCGTGTGCGCGTGTGCGCGTGTGCGCGTGTGCGTGCGTGCGTGCGTGCGTGCGTGCGTGCGTGCGTGCGTGTGTGTGTGTGTGTGTGTGTGTGTGTGTGTGTGCGATACCGATATTTCGCGTAGCTGCATTTTTGCTGACGCGCGAACATTCCTGAAAGTATCTTCATCAACGTCTCCGTCGAGCGTTTATTGCCGAAGAAGTTTCATGTTACATCAAATCCAGAAAAATCATAGTCGAATTCAAATTCAACGTTCTCTAAGAGACTGCTTTCTCTATTTAAAAAAGATAGAACGAGTATAAGTATGCTATGCTATATACAGGCTATCCCTCAGCTGAGATGTTCTCGAGGATGTAGGCTGAAATTCTGAATAAGATGATATAAGGATGTATGGGGGTAACGTCAGTGAGTGCCGCGCGGGCGTGTGTGCAGTAGCAAGCGGTCCGGTGCCGCACACACGCATGCTCGTGCTCGTCGGTGTGCGCGCTCCATAGCAGGTACGAATATCCGCACAAAAAGGAGAGGCCGAGAATACGGCTTCTCCATTGCGTGCCACTACGCGGGCGTATGCATGTAGTAGCAAGAGGCCCGTTGCCACGACACACGTATGCTCGTGCCCGTCGGTGTGCGCGCTCTATAGTAGGTACGAATATCCGCACAAAAAGAAGAGGCCGAGAATACGGCTTCTCCATTGCGAGCCACTACGCGGGCGTATGCATGTAGTAGGAAGAGGCCCGATTCCGCGACACACGTATGCTCGTGCCTGTCGGTGTGCACGCTCTATAGTAGATACGAATATCCGCACAAAGAGGCGAGGCCGAGAATACGGCTTCTCCCTTGCAGGCTGCTACGAGGGCGCGTGTGTGTGTGTGGGCCGGCAAGCGGTCCGATGCTCGTGTCCGCCGGTGTGCGCGCTGTATAGAAAGTACGAATATCCGCACAAAGAGGAGAGGCCGAGAATACGACTTCTCCCTTGCGGGCGCGTGTGTGTGTGTGCCTGCAAGCGGCCCGATGCCATGGCACACGTATGCTCGTGTCCGTCGGTGTGCGCGCTCTATAGCGGGTACAAATAACTGCACAAAGAGGGGAGACCGAGAATACGGTTTCTCCCTTGCGGGTTGCTGCGCAAAAGATTTTGACAGTTATCAGCATAATTCGCGAACTCGTGCGGTGAGCTCACTGGCGGATGAACTCATTGCTTAGCTTGCATCTATGCTATCTAAAGTCCGTGCTCGCCATCGGATGAGCTCATCGTAGAACGATGCATCGGCTACCTCGCACGCGTGCAATTATGCTGACCTGTCAAAATCTGCAAAAGATGCTCTTCATACGACGAGCAGCTTCAGTTGCTCTTCAGACTCCGTCGCGTGCGTCTCGTCGTCTTCTTTTACACCAGTTCGCCAAAAATGTACCCCGAGTGCCTCGAGCTCCCTGTGGCGCCGTTCGCGTGCCGTGTTTCCCGCGTCGACGGTTTGGCCGTATATATACGCACAGTGGCGACGGGCGAAACGCACGAGTGGTTGCGTGAAGCCCTGTACGCGTTTTACGTGCAGCGTCGGGCAGGAGTACGTCTCCCGTTCGACGATGTTGCGCCGGGTGCGTCGTGCGTGATAATCCCCGCGGGCGGCTGTGACGTACTCCGCGGAAACATAGTGTCGTGCGACTCCGAGGGATACAGTGAAGTTTTTTTCGTGGATGAGGGGTACAGCGGGTACGTAGACGCGGACTCGCTGTATACCCCCGCGCCCTTTTGCGCGTTTGTTGCGGGCCTCGTGGTTCAGTGCACGGTTTCGGGGATCGCACATCTTGAAACCATCCCCTTCGTCTCGGACCTGCTCGCGGACCTCGTAGAGAACCGCGTCGTCGTGGCTGTGGCCGAAAGCGGCACCCCCCTCCCCCGTGTACGCATGTACAACGGGGTCGACGTCGCGACGCTACTCATCGCGGCGTTGAGCGATGGGCCCGAACCCGTCGCTTTTTACGACGCGGGGTGGCCCGACGACGGGTTCGACGACTCGTTCGAGCCGGAGGGGTGGGAGAACGAGCCGTGACACTCGTGCTCGTGTGGGCGTGTGTGTGTGTGTGTGTGTGTGTGTGTGTGTGTGTGTGTGTGTGTGTGTGTGTGTGTGTGTGTGTGTGTGTGTGTGTGCGTGTGTGTGTGTGTGTATGTGTGTGTGCGTACCCTCGGAGTTCACCGTCACAAGGAGCAGCAACGGTGAGCAAAACAAACTAAAAATGAATTTTCAGAAAGCAGAAAAAAAATGGGGCCACTATGGCGAAACCCCCACTCCGGCCTTCCCCCCCTCCGCACCCCTCTGGGGCGCGGGGGAGAGGATAAGCACGGTCATCCCCACTCCATCCCCACCACCTCGGCTGCCGAGGAGTGGGGGTAGGAGTGGGGATGAGGAGTGGGCGTCGCCATAGTGGCCCCCATACTACTCACATGGTTAGTTGTACCTCGACCACACAATAACAAGATCCTTCGGAGCAGATTGGTTCTCACTAATAAGTTCAACCAAAATGGAATCTTGGAAAGGCGAAAAGCCCGTATTGTAGCAAAAGGATTCGCCCAAAGACCTGGAATTGACTACGATGACGCCTTCACTCCTGTTTCAACGATAGAGTCAATGCGAATTCTAATTGCGCTCGCTGCAGAACATAACATGCTTGTTGAACACTTCGACGTAACAACAGCATTTCTCAACGGAAAACTCGAAGAAGAAGTATATATGGATCCTCCAAAATATATCCACGAAGGATTAAACAGTCTGATAGAAAATGAGCCCTGTGACAGTAGAATAAGACACAAAGCGGTCAAAATGCTCTTCGATTTAAACGAAGAAGACGCAGTTTGTCAGCTCAAGAAAGCCATATACGGCTTAAGACAAGCTGGAAGATGTTGGCATAATGAACTCTGTAAGACATTGCTAGAATTCGGAGTAAAAAAATTATCTGCGGATCCATGCGTTTACTATCAAGGAAAAGGTGAAGACTTCATGTTGATTGTGACATATGTAGACGATTTGGTAGTCGCTTGCAAAAAAAAGTCAAGAATTGGGGCATTATATCAACATCTGAACAAAAAATACGAAATGAAAGACTTAGGATCAATTAAGCACTGCCTCGGAATTGAATTCACACGAAATGATTCGTGTATTTCAATTCAACAAAAGGGATACATCGCAAACTTACTAGAGCGTTTCGGAATGGCAGATGCGAAACCAGTGAGTACACCTCTGGAATCCAATTCAAGACTACAAAAATCTGATGCGAACCACCGAGAAAAGGAAACATACCCATATCAAGAACTTACCGGCTCCTTGATGTATTTGGCGACCTGTACAAGACCTGATATTGCCCATGCCGTGAACTATCTCAGTCAATTCAATCTGGAGCACGATTCAACTCATTGGTGTGCTGCTAAGCGCGTGCTGAGATACCTAAAAGGCACATCAGATGTGGGACTTACCTACAAAGCAACCAAGAATCCTTTAATAGGATATGTGGATGCTGATTGGGCAAACTGCACCATAGACCGAAGATCCTTTACTGGATATGTGTTCACCTTAAGCGGCTGCCCTATCGTATGGGCATCGAGAAAACAAAAGACGATAGCACTATCATCAGTCGAAGCGGAATACATGGCTCTTACCGAAGCTGCCAAAGAAGCAACATATTTCAAGGGATATTTACAGAACTTGGACACCCCGAAAAGGCCGAGATAAAAATACACTGTGATAATGCAGGAGCAAGAAAATTGGCTGAAAATCCTGTGTTCCATTCCAGAACAAAACATATCGATGTTCGTCATCATTATGTACGAGATGTACTTAAAAGTGACATCATAACCATCGAATACCTCGAAACAAACGAAATGGCCGCGGACGTATTAACGAAAGGATTACCGCGCCCTAAACATGAAAAGTGCCTAAGATTGCTGGGCATTAAATTCTGAAATGTATCATGTCCCATTCGTCTACACTTCGAGGGGGAATGTTTGAATATTGCATTCTTTATTTCAAAGCGATGTGTTGACGATGGTCGACTTCACACATATCAATGGTATCGTTGATATGATTTGGTTACCAGGAGATCGTTGCCACGGCTTATTTTATTTCTGTTTACTCAATCGCTGTCGTTTTGAATTTCTTCGTTAAAAAAAAAAAAAAAAAAAAAAAATGGTGCATCGGCCGGGAATGTAAACTCGGAAGCCTTTTGATGTCTCAGAATACCCAACAAAATTACCCCTGCGCGATTTAGCACTCCACTTATCTCTCTGTGGCTCACGATGTTTGACCATGATGTTTTGTCCGAACACTTCGAACTTACTTACATCTGGGATGTTGCTGGTCCATCTTTCGTAAGCAGATCGTCCTCCAAGAGAACTAGACGGACATCTGTTTCGAACATAATTCGCGGTATTTATTGCTTCAGCCCATAAAGCATCGGGCAGTGCCGATTCCATCATCATACAACGGGCCATGTGTAAGAGGGTACGGATTTTTCTCTCTGCCACCCCATTTTGCTCGGGAGTATAGGGTATTGATAACCTCCGAGAAATCCCATTTTCCTTTAAAAATCCATTGAAAGCTGAATTAATGTATTCGGTGCCGTTATCGGATTGTAAGTATTTGATGTGCCTTCCGGTTAAGTTTTCCACCATAGCTTTATATTCTTTAAAGGATTCGAGAGCGTCGCTCTTTCTTTTCAGAAATTTTACCACACACCATTTCGATGAATCGTCGATGAATGTGATGAAGTAACGTGATTTTCCGATGGACTCCGTGCGCATGGGTCCGCACACATCGGTGTGAACGATGTCTGGTAATTCCGTTCTTCTCTCAGATTTCTTCGGGAATGATTTTTCAGTCATCTTTCCTTTCATACAAGTTTCACATGTGTATTCTCTAGGACATTTTCCAAGTTTTAAGCCTTTTACGGCGCCTTCTTTTTCGCATTTCATTAGGTCCTTTACATTTAAGTGTCCCATTCGGCGGTGCCAGATATCGACGAGACAGGGTTTTTTTTCTTCGTTACTCCATTCTACATTAGCGACCCTTTCAGTTTCTTTTGCGTCTAAACAATATAGGCCGTTATTTGTTCTCTGTACTTTAAGTACAACATTCCTCTTACTATCAATGACGGTTGCTTCCTTTTTATCAAATATCACTTTGAATTCTTTATCGCACATTTTTGCGACGGACAGCAGATTCGTTCTCAACTCCGGGACGCATAGGACTCCGGAGAGGTGTATGTCCTTCTCACATCCATCAACTTGAGTAGTGAATGAGACAGACGCCTTTCCCTTTACCTCCGCACAGGCGTTGCTGGCAAGATGTACTTTTCCAGTTTCCTGTGATATGTTTTTAGCGTAAGAAGAATTTCCACTACACATGTGTGATGTGCAACCACTGTCTAAGCACCACCATTGTCGGGTGTTTAATTCCGTGGCGTTCAAGGTCATTTCTTGATTTTTCATGTTTCCATCTTCGCTTGCACATAAGCACAGGTCTTCTACTGTGTTCGCATTTTCTGGGTGCCTGTTTCGTTCGGTGCATTCAGAGGCCTTATGTCCTATTCTGCGACATTTGTGACATTTGAATTTGAAGTATTCCTTCTTCTGAAAGTTCATATTTTTCATATCATTCTCTTTCGTATTATCGCATCTTTCCCCAAATAACTTCTTCTTATTAAATGGTTTTTTAGCAAACATTGCCGTTGAGTCATTTCCTCGTGCATCGCTTTTTCTAGCCTCACTTTCTTCGATGATTTTAATGCGTAATATCTCAGGGGAAGGTAATACATCCCTAGACTCTATAGCGCACCTGAAATTGGCAAATGTCGCAGGTAGGCTATGTAATAGCATTACGGACAGCAAGTCTGAATTGATTTGAATGTCCATTTCATTAAGTTTGTCTACTGTGTCGTAAAACGATAACAAGTGCTCTCGTACGTCTTCTCCTTCCTGCATGCGATGGTATGTGAGTTGTTTTATCAACGTTGCTTTTCTAGCTGGTCCAGTTGATTGGTAAATGTTTTGGAGCTTCAGCCATAATTCTCGTGAAGTCTCGCACCCTTTAATCTGTTTCAACTCGGATGGCTTGATACACAAAATAATGTCGGCTTTTGTTTTATCATCATCGACTTTCCATATTCGCGCTTCTTCTGCGGATTGAGTGTCTTGATTGATGATATTCGGCCTCAATTTTTGTCCGTTCACGAATTCCCAGAGATCATTGTTCGTTAAGATCGCCTGCATTTGTATTTTCCACGTATCATAGTTTTCCTTGTTCAATTGCTCGATTCGTACGGTGTTCATTCCAGCCATGCTTCCACGTGTAAATTAGAAGTTTCAACTTTACTTCCAATTGAAATATTCACGCGTATCGGCTGTATTTTTTTTTTTTTTTTAATGTATCACTTTCGTCCTGGGCCCATAACCTGTTAGAGTTACTAGGAATAGTGATAACACGAACCGCACAGAAACGAAGCAACAGTTATACATTTATTAACGGAAACATACATGCGTACATGTCGAGTCAACCACCAGAACTGAACAAAATTCAAAAAGACAGCGATTGAGTAAACAGAAATAAAATAAGCCGTGGCAACGATCTCCTGGTAACCAAATCATATCAACGATACCATTGATATGTGTGAAGTCGACCATCGTCAACACATCGCTTTGAAATAAAGAATGCAATATTCAAACATTCCCCCTCGAAGTGTAGACGAATGGGAAATGATACATTTCAGAATTTAATGCCCAGCAATCTTAGGCACTTTTCATGTTTAGGGCGCGGTAATCTTTTCGTTAATACGTCCGCGGCCATTTCGTTTGTTTCGAGGTATTCGATGGTTATGATGCCACTTTTAAGTACATCTCGTACATAATGATGACGAACATCGATATGTTTTGTTCTGGAATGGAACACAGGATTTTCAGCCAATTTTCTTGCTCCTGCATTATCACAGTGTATTTTTATCTCGGCCTTTTCGGGGTGTCCAAGTTCCTGTAAATATCCCTTTAAATATGTTGCTTCTTTGGCAGCTTCGGTAAGAGCCATGTATTCCGCTTCGACTGATGATAGTGCTATCGTGTTTTGTTTTCTCGATGCCCATACGATAGGGCAGCCGCTTAAGGTGAACACATATCCAGTTCGAATGCGTTAAAAATTAAATGATATACTTTTTCCCCTCTTAGTATTTCATTAGATCATCTTTGTTTCAATTTAATGGTAATAAATTCATGAGAAAAATCGACGGCTATTAACCAAAAATAGCGATAGGGAGGAACGGTGGAAAAAATCTAAAAATGATTTAGTGACACCAAAATAATGAAATACTAATTTTAACATTTTTGAGAATGTTAATTTTGAGAATGTTAATGTCGGTACCGTCAGATTTCGGAAAAAAGCTCGAAAAAATATAGTTTCCCCGAAGTAAAATGATACGACTCCTCACTCCGTAAACTACATTTACCGAATTACATAGTTTTCGAGTTACGCCGTACGATGCTGGCTTTTCGTAAACCAGCCGTTTTCCAAGAAATACCTGACAACTCTTCAGAAGAAAATTTGCAAATCCCTTTTTTTCAAACAACACTACACCTAACCGCGTGCTTACCAAATCACCTATATGTGGCTATAAATAAAAGATTAGGGCGCTAAAAATTTAGAATCTACCGACATAAAATACCATTCATGAAACTGAATTGACAAATGGATTAAACATTTCCAAAGTTGAGCGCCGCGATCTTTTATTTATAGTTGATTTAATCATTGATTTAATAAATTGACTTAATAATCTTAGTATTTTTGTTATGTGTATAGTTACAATTTTTCCC
>OX632357.1:6041147-6048647 GCA_951751655.1 Ophion costatus | reverse complement strand
GAGCAAGATCCGACGACAAGCACGCGCGCCGTTGCCCGAGCGCTTGCTACGAGTGCATTGACGGTGCATCGCACGCTCAAATCCGCGGAAATGCACCCTTTCCACTACACGCGTGTGCAAGGACTGATTGGGAACGATTATGAGAGACGGCTAGAATTTTGCCGTTGGCTTATCAATGCGTACGAGGTGGATGATAATTTCTCGCGGACGATCATCTTCACGGATGAAAGTTCGTTCGGACGAAACGGGTCCTGGAACACAAAGAATTCCCACTACTGGGCCCCGAAGTACGCGAATCCACACCTTGCCATCGAAGCCCGACATCAACATCGCTTTCCTCCCTTAAATGTGTGGGCTGGAATAATGGGAGGCCATTTGGTAAGGTTTTTAGTTGTTAACAAACTATATTAACCCCCAATCCGTGAAGGTATTTGAGACACCTTAATCCCCCGAATCTGGGTCTTTTTCGTTTTTGCACTACCAAACCAACAATTGGCTATGAAAAAAATCTGAAACAAATCATGGTAAATCTTTAGGCCGAACTTGTAAATAGTACAGTCGTACTGTCGCTAAAAAACCCCGCAATCGGAAAAAAGTAGACGACAGTCAGTTTTTTGACATGTGATCCTGTAGGTGCCGCGCGTGCTAAATCCAAGTTTGCCTAAAAATCGGGATGCAGGGATTTTTTTTTCTTGAAGGGGTATGGTAGTGTATTGATGCCAAACTACAACCCCTACGAGGTCGGCGCCGTGAGACAAAATGTTCGAAAAATTCCGGACTTTATTTTTGTCCACGGCGTCGAAGTCGTGAAAGTTCATTTTTGGGGTGAAAAAGTGGGGTGAAATTTTGAAAAATCAGTTTTGATTCAATAAATCTTTAGGAAAAATTCGTACACTTTTTGTTCGAATGGAAACGTTGTTGCCCTTGGAAAGACGCGTGGATCGAGTATTTGATCATCACTATGCGATAATATCTTCACCCGTCAGAAAATGGTTGCACTACCAGAAAAAAATGTTTAATAAATAACTGAAAAACATCGATATTTCGCGTATAATTTAGATGTGCGAAATGAACAAAATAATTTTTTCTATATTTTCGTTTCTACGGACCACCCTTGAATTTAGATTTTCCAATCGCTCTTGGGGATTGATAATAAAAAAAGAAATTCTGGGAAAACTATTGATCGCCGGAATTTGCCGCCGTGGGAAAATTTGTAGCTTGAAGAGCGTCAAACTCGTATCCCTTTATTTTCGGTCGATAAGTTTTGCCAGACTTATATTTTGAATTTTAAACCCCCGAGAGGGATTGGAAACATCAAAATTCCAGGGTGGTCCATAGAAACAAAAATATATAGAAAATTATTCTCGAAATTTTGTACCCTGAAACCTTCACCGAAAAAACTTGAGTTATTCAATAAACAATTTTTCTTTAAGACTTCAACAATTTTTTTGCGGGTGAAGGTATTGTCGGAGAGGGATAATCAAATACTCGAACGACGAGTCTTGTCAAGAGCTGAAATGTTCCCATTTAAACGAAGAATGTATACATTTTTCCAAAAGAGTTATCGAATTAACACTGATTTTTCGAAATACCACGCCACTTTTTCACCCCCAAAATGAAGTTCCACGACTTCGGCGCTGCGGACAATAATAAGGCCCGGATTTTTCTGAACATTTTGTCTCCCGGCGCCGACCTCGTGGGGGTTGCAGTTCGGCATTAGCCGACCTCCATCCCCCTTCATTCCCTAAAAAATCCTACACCCCGATTTTTAGGCAAACTCGGATTTAGCACCCGCCGCACCTACAAAATCATCCGTCCAAAAACTAGCTCTCTTCTATTTTTTTCCGATTCGAATATACAGCGCAACTGTACTACAAGGGGAAATAGTAGGGGTGTACATTGGGTACTCGATTTACTCGGATACCCAATGTTCGGGTAGGGTCGGACGTCCGACGGGTAACGTTTTTGCATTATCCGCCTCTATCGGGTACCCGAATTGGGTCATCGGATACTCTCAAATTTTGGGTAGGCGTAAACTTCGAATATTCGTAAACGATTCGGAGATCCGAATCTATTATTTATATTTATTTTTTTATCTAGGTGTATCGATCAAATAATGGAAGAAAAAAAAACTCGTAGAAGGCCATAAAACGAATGAATGATAATACTGATAATACTGTAAATCGTTTTTCGTCTCACTCTTCTATTCTCTCTGTGCGTGTGTGTGTGTGTGTGTGTGTGTGTGTGTGTGTGTGTGTGTGTGTGTGTGTGTGTGTGTGTGTGTGTGTGTGTGTGTGTGTGTGTGTGTGCGTGCGTGCGTGCGTGCGTGCGTGCGTGCGTGCGTGCGTGCGTGCGTGCGTGCGTGCGTGCGTGCGTGCGTGCGTGCGTGCGTGCGTGCGTGCGTGCGTGCGTGCGTGCGTGCGTGCGTGCGTGCGTGCGTGCGTGCGTGCGTGCGTGCGTGCGTGCGTGCGTGCGTGCGTGCGTGCGTGCGTGCGTGCGTGCGTGCGTGCGTGCGTGCGTGCGTGCGTGCGTGCGTGCGTGCGTGCGTGCGTGCGTGCGTGCGTGCGTGCGTGCGTGCGTGCGTGCGTGCGTGCGTGCGTGCGTGCGTGCGTGCGTGCGTGCGTGCGTGCGTGCGTGCGTGCGTGCGTGCGTGCGTGCGTGCGTGCGTGCGTGCGTGCGTGCGTGCGTGCGTGCGTGCGTGCGTGCGTGCGTGCGTGCGTGCGTGCGTGCGTGCGTGCGTGCGTGCGTGCGTGCGTGCGTGCGTGCGTGCGTGCGTGCGTGCGTGCGTGCGTGCGTGCGTGCGTGCGTGCGTGCGTGCGTGCGTGCGTGCGTGCGTGCGTGCGTGCGTGCGTGCGTGCGTGCGTGCGTGCGTGCGTGCGTGTGTGTGTGTGTGTGTGTGTGTGTGTGTGTGTGTCCGGTAGAGCGGAGTGAAAAACGGTCAATTTTCACGGATCTCATCCTAATTGCGCGGGAAAGGTGCGTTTTGGCATTACGAAAAAGTGTGCGAAAGGAAAAAAAGTACAATAAATATCTACTGTTCAGGCAACCGCCTTGAAGTTTTAAATTTTTAACGTGGGTTTAAATGGAGAAAAGACCCAAAAAGACCAAGATTCAACGCCCTGCGTTTATTCGAAGCGAGAAGAATGTAGTTTCCAATTGACGTTTTAAAATTGAAAATATCTTCATCAGTTTCCGAGATATAAGCGATTGAAAAACACGTTTTTTTTCTGGGGAAAAATTGAGAAATGACAAAAAATTAAGTTAAGAAGAATGAATGGCCGAAATTACCAGCTAGCACTAGAAAGAATTAACGAAAATTCAACGAAGAATCTTGCTTTTATTAAGTTTTTCGACATTCGAATATCTCGATATTTCCTGAAATGCGAATGTCCTAAAAGAAGTTTGCCGGGAAAAATTGTAACTATACACATAACAAAAATACTAAAATTATTAAGTCAATTTATTAAATCAATGATTAAATCAACTATAAATAAATGATCGCGGCGCTCAACTTTGGAAATGTTTAATCCATTTGTCAATTCAGTTTCATTAATGGTATTTTATGTCGGTAGATTCTAAATTTTTAGCGCCCCAATCTTTTATTTATAGCCACATATAGGTGATTTGGTAAGCACGCGGTTAGCTGTAGTGTTGTTTGAAAAAAAGGGATTTGCAAATTTTCTTCTGAAGAGTTGTCAGGTTTTTCTTGGAAAATGGCTGGTTTACGAAAAGCCAGCATCGTACGGCGTAACTTGAAAACTATGTAATTTGGTAAATGTAGTTTACGGAGTGAGGAGTCGAATCATTTTACTTCAGGGAAACTATATTTTTTTCGAGCTTTTTTCCGAAATCTGAAGGTAACGACATTAACATTCTCAAAATTAACATTCTCAAAAATGTTAAAATTAGTATTTCCTTATTTTGGTGTCACTAAATCATTTTTAGATTTTTTCCACCATTCCTCCCTATCGCTATTTTTGGTTAATAGCCGTCGATTTTTCTCATGAATTTATTACCATTAAATTGAAACAAAGATGTTCTAATGCAAATACTAAGAGGGGAAAAGGTACATCATTTAATTTTTAACGCATTCGAATTTAATCAAAACACATTATTTAAATAAAAAAAAGTAATCATCGGAGAGGTGTAAATATGGAAACATCACGGTTGATATTACTTTTCAATAAAGAACAATTTCGAATAAGAATTGTCATAAAATTCTAATGCGTTTAAAATCCAATTGTCTACCTTTTCTCCTCTTGATACTTTCACGAAAACATTTTTGTTTCAAAGTAACTAACGGCAATAAATTATTGAGACAAATCGTAGACTATTAACCAAAAAAAGCGATACAAGGAAATAGATATTTAAAAAATATACTCCAAAATAACAAAATACAACTTTTAACATATTTGAGAATGAGAATACATACTACAGGCTTGGCCAAAGGTATTAGCCACCCCGACATTTTTCTCTCTGGACAAACAATTGAATATATCGGCGAAAAAAAATCGCTAACTAATTAACCGAACGGCTTTTTGAAGAGGACAAAGCCGAGTTCCGTTTGCTTTTTCATTTTTGCGATTTTCTTTGTAGTCATTTTGAAAATGCCGTTTTTCAACTATTTTCGCGATCAGCAAGATCGCGTGCTGAACTCTGAAAAGTAGTAGTCTCACAATTTAACGACAAGATCTTTGGAAAGGACATCATTGCCTTCAGTTTCGTTTTAAAAAAAAATTGCAATGCTCTTTTCGCCGTGTTATCGGGGCTTCTTTTTTCAATGCAGGTTTCCGAGAAGCCGGCATCGTGGGGCGTAAGTTGACAACAATGAGGTTTGGAAAATTTAGTCTGAGAAGTATAAAGTTGTATTTCGTTATTTTGGAGTCACTGAATTTCTTTGCATCGCTATTTTTTCAAATTGATAGTTGACAAAAATAGCGGTACAAAGAATCTTCGAAAAAAATCTACAAAAATGTAGTGGCTCCAAAATAACGAAGTACAACTTTTTACTTATTCGACTGAGTATTTTAAAGCTCCTTGTTTTCAAGGAACGCCGCACGATGCCGGATGTCCGAGAACCGGCCATTTATTGAAGCAAAAACTAAATAGCTGTGCGAAAAAAAACCGCAAAAATGAAGAGAACAAATGGATCTAAAGCTAACAGTGTCACTTTCGAAGATATTATCCCTAAATGGCGAAATCACTATTTTTGAAGTTCACCACGCGATTTTGCTAAGTACGAAAAGCGTGGAAAACCCGGCATTCTCGAACTGTCGTACTGGCTACAAAAAAACGCGCAAAAATAAAAATAAAAAGCAAAATGAAGCTGACTTTATAATCTTCCAAACGCCGTTCGGTAAATTGGTGTACGATTTTTTTTCGCCGAGATATGCCATTTTTGCCCGGATAGAAAAATTACAGGGTGCGTAATACTTTCGGACAAGGCTGTACATTCATGAGAATTTACATACCTCAATCGAGACAAATAAACTCGACGACAAAAAAAATCAACAAAACGATCATGCGATATTGTTCCTTCCAGATTGGACCCTTCCAGTTTGCGGGAAATTTGGGAAATGTGCAGTACGCACATTTTATCCATATGCATTTACTGCGACTGTGCAGGCGTGCGGGTATAGAGGACGTAGCGGTAGAAAATGCCGTATTCCAGCACGACGGTGCACCGGCACGCACAAGCCGACTTGCGAGACAGGCGGTGGCCGAAATATTCGGCGAACGATTTATCGGTCGAGGGGGGATGCGCGACTGGCCAGCGCGATCCCCGGATTTGAACCCATTGGATTTTTTTCTATGGGGCCATATCAAATCCCATGTTTATCGCCAAGCCTCGCGTAATCGGGCCGACTTGGAGATTCATTTCGAAGCAGCTGTCCGTACCGTCACTCCGGATATGCTGGAAAATTGCCTGGAAAGCCTTTTGCGCCGAGCCCGTTGCTGCATCCTGGCAAATGGAGGCCATTTCGAACATTTGCTGTAATCAAGTTGGCGGTAAGTTTTTATGATGTACACGTAGCCGTTGGCAAAAAATAAACAAAAACTTTATTAATGATTAGCGACGATTCTTGTTGTAAATGCGTTCAGGTGGCTCCGGTGGTATGATGGCGGCACCAGCTTCCGGAAATGGCTCCTGACCTCAATAATGAACGCTCAAATTAAGGACATGTAGAAGATCAACATAACCTCACGTATTTTCGGACCCAGCTTTTTCATCTACATTAAAATGTTGTTGTCGAACCAAGCATCAGGATCTGTAGAATTGGTAGACGCGGAGGTTGGTTGTTTTATTTAACCTTAAAAATGTTTCATCTTTAAGAAATCGCGATCAAACAGTTGCAGCTATCTCCCTCGCACTCACATGCCACGTGGTACGGCTTCTACTTCGCCTTTATGGCTGCCGAAAAGCAGGAACACCCAAGACGCAAACTATTTATCGACGGCCATTGATGAACGCCGGTCCAGATTTGGTTTACTGGCGAATCGACGACCGGTAATGATATTTTCATAGCATTAGAGATTTCAAAGGACATGTGCAACATGTCCGGTTGGTGAAAGTCCTATTCGGAAAGGAAATTACAGTTGAGTATTCAAGAGTATCGTGTCGATTAAAAGTTTGTGATTCGCATGCGCAGCTGGAGAGAATTAATCGAAAAGAGTTTGCGGAGCTGGAGAGAGGTGTCGATGCCGCGCTATTGATGGCAGCTGACATAATCATATGCACCCTGTCATCTTGATATACGGATTTGATGGCATCTATTTTTGGGTAAGGTATACCCCAATCATGCATCTAATTAATTAAAATGCATTTCCGCAGCTCTGCCGTCCATTCAGTAAAAAAAACGTTCCTTCAGAGGGATCATGAAAAATCACTGAAATTGATCTGTGAGATTTCCATTAGCGAAAGCGGCCAGGCGACGTCCGTCTGCATAGTCGACGAGGCAACTCGGTCTGCCGAAGCCGACAGTCTCATTCCTTTGATCCTGGGCGTGAGATCCATGGTCCTTGTCAGGGATACGAATCAGCTACCTGCTACGATAATATCTCAGGTGAGTCTAGACATTATAATAGTAAGAAAAATATTGGATTCCTTTGCCACATTTTTTGCACTCCCATCAACAACACGACAACAGGGCGCTGAAATCTCAGTGCGAATGAATGAACCGCCTATCAGTTTGCAGGCCAGTTGACAAATGTTTTGATCTTTGCATCATTGGTCAACGGAATCAACAGAAAGTGGAGAAGTACGGGTTCGATCAATCGCTCTTTGCTCGGATACACAACGCTGCCGTTAAAAAGAAGAAGAAACGAGTCCGCTAATTCGATTGGAAATGCCGTATGGATTGTCCTGGCCGGTAGCTCAATGGCCGAATCGATTTTTCTACGGCGGAGCGTTGAAGAACGCTGCAAATTTTCAAAATTATCCGTTTTACTTTTACAAGGTCGTCAATCTCGATTTCACCCAGTACGACGAGAAATTTTCCA
>OX632357.1:6022175-6040947 GCA_951751655.1 Ophion costatus | reverse complement strand
AAAACTAGCCGGCATATTATTATTATTTCGTCGATGTGTATAGACACATTGACGAAAAAACGCGGCTGATTTAAGGAAACCGTGCGCAACTGAAAGCGCGTACGGTATTGTTGCGTTGATATAGCGGGAACATCACTCAAGTGTCCGCTTGCACTTTTGTTGAAGATAAAATATGTGTTAAAACATTTCAAACTATCAGCGATGGGTTTTTTTTATTTGTGGAAAACGATCTTCAGCTGTGGAACCGCAGCTTTAAAATAGCGTGTCGGGGGATGATTTTGCAGTTTCACCTGAAAGCGGTCCACCGATCGGAATTAAACAAAATCGGAAAATGTACTTTAAGGCGATGATAAAACCACTATAGATCTGTTGAGAATAAATTATATGAAGTGGTGAACGAACCCTCTATTTGCGTTTTTCCTCATGTCCACACTTGGAGTAATGTATCCTCTTTGTCACTCCACACTTGGATAGAATTAGATAAAAGAGGTATCACTTGAAAGAAGAAACTAAACTCAAGTTTGAGTATTTCGCCTTTTTTCCAGACAGCAGGCTTAAAGAGGTAAAGCACCCGCTTACATAATTTTTTTTATCTCGGTCATGTTTCCTGTCTTTAAAATGTATTCGATGATCAAAAATATTCCTGTAAGCTGCTCTTTAATATTTTTTTATATTTCATCTTTAAGGCTATTCGTAACATTAATATTTTCGTATCGAAATGCTTCTCTACGCATTTATATGAGAGAATCATTCATAAAAAAATCCAATAACAGGCCAAACATATTTTCACACCTCCATAAAGGATATAAGATTCCCTCCATTGACCCTCCGCGCTCGCACTGTAATTCTGATGCTTCCGCGTGTTGTATCCCCGGCTCGAGAACCCGGGATAGGTGTTTTTGGGATCGTTGCGAAATTAAGAGTTGGAACTCAAGTTCGTTGAATAGGAATATAAGTTTATTACTGGGCTGGTCTTATAAGTGAATTTACAGTGTGTCGGTCGTACCTTAGGACCGAACCGTTCAAAAGCCAATCAAGGACTGACTACTCCCTGGTAACTTCTCTTAATTGTCGACTCTGATTATCGCAATTTGCCCTAGATCGAACATCATCCGATGCTTCGTTAGGACGTGTGGCAAAGTGTCTTTTTGACGTTTGCATTTTGGCAAAAGCGTGACTCCTTCGCAAGGAGGATGCGAAACGGTCTGGAATGCCGTTTCGCAAATACTTTCTCGACCGTTCGGTCTTTTCGTTGTATTGCGTAAATTAGCGGATACAGCATCCCTCCCCCTTAAAAGATCAAACTCCTCCTGGGATTTGTTTTAATGTTCGGTCCTCCGGTTTACAAATTTCTATTTCCATTTTCCCATGTGATTATCTCAGATATATATATATCGTTATTTTTTCTTAAAATAATTCTCGCATAAATATAGTACATTTTCTTTTGTATACATTTTCGCCTGTTTGTTTTACACTGAACTCCTCGTGGATATGTTTCGCTTGATTTTTAATCTCAATTTTGGCACGGGCAGCTCCCTTTTTGCTGACTGTGCGTTGCTTGCTTGCGCCGGCTCGGCGCTGCTTTGGCCCTCATTGTTGACGGGTTTTCATGCGTGGTTCATACGGTAATAGCATATACAGGCTATTCCAAGTATTATCAGCGCGATTGCGCTTAGCGAATAATTACCTATTATATGTCCATATGTTCTAGAATCGCTTGATACCCTGTTTAGGTTATTTTGTATGGTTTTTAAACGTTCGCCGATCCTGTTTAATTCTTTTGGATCGATTATGATTTCGTGCCGCAATACAATATATGTCGATGTGTGATCGAGTATGTTCATATCTGTAGACAGGAATGATAAATTATATTGTGGCAGAAAATCGGCGTATTCGTTTTGTCTTATTTCGCCGATGGTTTCTAGTCTAAAACTAGGGGCGGAGACGGAACATTTTCCGTCCAAAGCCAGAGTCTCTGCCAGTGCAGCCAGATCGCGCGCGAAAGTTACCCTCTCTCTAGTCCCTCGCGCGCCCATCACACAATCATAGTAGCGCGTCTCCGTGAGCGAGCGACGATCGGCCATCTTCGGAAAGAGCCGAGTGCCGTCGAACTGTCCCGACCGCGCCTTCGGCAGCTACACCAACACATAGACACACTGAGCACGTTCATGTGCGGCCAAGCCGAACGAAGGCTTCGAGGGAAAAAGCAATCTGAGCACGGCCCGCGCGTGACGTCACGCGACGGCACGCGCGAGGCTTTTAGATGATTTCAATGCTTATTTAGCTCTTGATTCTCTGCGTTATTAATGTATACAAAAAAATGTATCGCGCACTCTGAACGCTTATATTTTTAGTTTATACGTTAATTTAAATATAATAATAAATCTAAATTACAACTTATTTATCTCCTAAAAAATTGTTTACGCTTTACTCACACCCGTCCTTATGCCAAATAAATTATGATTCAGAAAAGTAAGTGAAAAAATATTTATATTCGTATTATTATATTAATTCTCATACTTTCATCAAGCGATAAAGTATTATCTCCAAAAACAAGTCAATCATCAATCCGGCCGCCAATCGTAAGTGCCAGAAAATGCATCTTTAACACAAGCGATAGGATGGTCCCGTTTGTACCGTTCCTGGCTTCGGTCCGTAGGGGCGCAGGATCGTTCCTCACGCTCAGCGCTTTTTTTTTTTAAATCATGGCTACTATTAAGGATGTTGAGTCCCTATAAAACATGTTAATGTTAATTGTTCAATAAATAGCTTCTTAATCGTCATGAAATTTTTATACGACCTCCTGAATACTTCATGTAAAAACATACAAAATTTTCAGAATTCTATCATCATTACTTCAACCTCCTTAAGGGTTGAAATAAAAAATGATGAGAAAATTCTGAAAATTTGGTATGTTTTTGTATGAAGTATTTAAGAGGTTGTGTTAAAATTTCACGACGATTAGGAAGCTCGTTATTAAAAAATTAACATTTCGCTAAGAACAATTTTTAAAATAAATAAAAAAAATTTATCAATAAACTTCGTTTTGTTTCCGTTGCTTTCAGTATATTGTAGATATTACAAAATTGAGAGGTCAAAAGAAAAACTTATTGCAAAGTTACATCAGTTTCCATAAGACAGCATTTAATTTGTGAATGTTAATTGTTCAATAACGAGCTTCCTAATTGTCGTGAAATGTTTACACGACCTCTGAAATATTTCATACAAAAACATACCAAATTTTCAGAATTTTATCATCATTTGCGATTTGGGACCCAACATCCTTAATTCTTATTTGATTAGTTATTTTTATTAGTTATCATATTTATTTTAATTAGTTATCTTTTAGTACCGAAAAATTCATCGCGCACTCTGACCGCTTATTTTATTAGTTTTTACGTTAATTTAAATTTAATAAATCTAAAATACAAGTTATTTATCTTCTAGCAAAATGTTTGCGCTTTACTCACACCCGACCCTATGCCAAATAGATTGTAATTCGTAAGCGGAAATATATTTATCTTCGTATTATTATATTCATTCTCATATACTTTCATCAAGCAAAAAAGTATTATCCCCAAAAACAACCATCCATCCGACCGCGAATCGTAAGTACCAGAAAGTGAACATCCATTGACACAAAAAATTAAAGGAGCAAGAAAAGTTGAACTTTGTCAAAAGTGGTCGTACAAAAAAAAAGGATTTTAAAGCTTCAAGTTTCTAGTTTTAGATCCGACAATGATTTTTTTTTTGAGAATCACTGATTGCGCGGTCGGAAGAAATATCACGGCAAAAAAAATTTTGCAAATTTTTACGTTTTCCAAAGTTCTGCACGTGTTTTGGAGATTTTTTTCTGACTTGACCAATATCAAGGTCATTGAGCCCATTCAATTCACTTCAATTTGCTTTTTTTCTCCGTACGACCATTTTTCGCTGAGATATCTCAGGAACTAATGGTCGTACGGGAATTCGATCGGTAGTTTTGGAAACGTGAATACTCTACTAGCTCCGATTATTATTGTAGTGAAACTTTTATTTTTTATTTTTGCCATTAGTTTTAGAAAAGTACAAAAAAACGATGTTTTCTTGGTTTTTATGAAATCCACCGCTACTTTGCAAATATTGCGATAAAGACTAATGTTTATGGACGGTCATTCAGCTCAATATGTCCCCAAGAGCCATGCAAAATTCCAAGTTGATCCGATTATCGGTCTTTCTTGCCCGATTAACCAAAATTTGAAAAAAATTAAAGGAGCAAGTTTCCTCCTTTTCAGACATCATTTCATGATTATTAAGAGGAAAAAAAACTTTTCATTACTTTTCGTACAATTGGGTATTGAGTACGCATTGAATGTTGGGAAAAAACCGTGAAAATCATATTGACTAAAAATTTTCGAAAAAAAAATATTTTCATAAAAAAATATTGAAAATTTTTTTTTTATAAAACAATGTTTCGAATTTTTTTTTTTAAATGTTGAAATTTTTTTCAAATCAACATTGTACCGCCAGCATTAGAATTACCCAAAGCATACCACGGAGAGGTACGCTTTGGGTAATTCTACGTACACTTTGGGTAATTCTAATGCTGGCGGTACAATGTTGAATCGAAAAAAAATGTCAACATTAAAAAAATAAAAAAAATCGAAATAGATTTTTTTATAAACAAAAAAATTTCAACATTTTTGTTATTAAAAAAAAAAAATCGAAAATTTGTAGTCAATATGATTTCCAGGGTTTTTTTCCAACATTTAATGCGTACTCCATACCCAATTGTACGTAAAGTAGTGAAAAGTTGTTTTTCCTCTTAATAATCATGAAATGATGTCTGAGAAGGAGGAAACTTGTTCCTTTAATTTTTTTTCATGTTTTGGTCAATCGCGCAAGGGAGACCGATGAACGGATCAATTTGGAATTTTACATATCTCTTGGGGACATATTGAGCCGAATGACCGTCCATAAACAATAGTGTTTATCGCAATATTTGCAAAGTAGCGGTGGATTTTATAAAAAAACAAGAAAACATCGATTTTTTGTACTTTTTTAAAACTGATGGCAAGAATAATTTTTTTTAAACCTACAATAATAATCAGAGCTTGTAGAGTATGAATTCCCGTACGACCATTAGTTCCCGAGATATCGATGACTGAAGACAAAAAGACGTTTTTTCATTCAGAGGCCGACGAGGAGGCCGATATCTCAGCGAAAAATGGTCGTAAGGAGATAAAAAAAAGCAAATTGAACTGAATTGAATGGGCTCAATGGCCTTGATATTGGTCAAGTCCGAAAAAAATCTCCAAAACACGTGCAGAACTTTGAAAAACGTAAAAATCTGCAAATTTTTTTTTGCCGTGATATTTCTTCCTACCGCGCAATCAGTGATTTTCAAAAAAAAATCATTGTCGGAACTAAAACTAGAAACTTGAAGCTTTAACATCCTTTTTTTTGTACGACCACTTTTGACGAAGTTCAACTTTTCTTGCTCCTTTAATTTTTTGTGTCAATGTATGTTCACTTTCTGGTACTTACGATTCGCGGTCGGATGGATGGTTGTTTTTGGGGATAATACTTTTTTGCTTGATGAAAGTATATGAGAATGAATATAATAATACGAAGATAAATATATTTCCGCTTACTTTTATGAATTACAATTTATTTGGCCTAGGGTCGGGTGTGAGTAAAGCGCAAACATTTTGCTAGAAGATAAATAACTTGTATTTTAGATTGATTATATTTAAATTAACGTAAAAACTAATAAAATAAGCGGTCAGAGTGCGCGATGAATTTTTCGGTACTAAAAGATAACTAATAAAAATAAATATGATAACTAATAAAAATAACTAATCAAATAAGAATTAAGGATGTTGGGTCCCAAATCGCAAATGATGATAAAATTCTGAAAATTTGGTATGTTTTTGTATGAAGTATTTCAGAGGTTGTGTAAAAATTTCACGACAATTAGGAAGCTCGTTATTGAACAATTAACATTCACAAATTAAATGCTGTCTTATGGAAACTGATGTAACTTTGCAATAAGTTTTTCTTTTGACCTCTCAATTCTGTAATATCTACAATATACTGAAAGCAACGGAAACAAAACGAAGTTTATTGATAAATTTTTTTTATTTATTTTAAAAATTGTTCTTAACGAAATGTTAATTTTTTAATAACGAGCTTCCTAATCGTCGTGAAATTTTAACACAACCTCTTAAATACTTCATACAAAAACATACCAAATTTTCAGAATTTTCTCATCATTTTTTATTTCAACCCTTAAGGAGGTTGAAGTAATGATGATAGAATTCTGAAAATTTTGTATGTTTTTACATGAAGTATTCAGGAGGTCGTATAAAAATTTCATGACGTTTAAGAAGCTATTTATTGAACAATTAACATTAACATGTTTTATAGGGACTCAACATCCTTAATAGTAACCATGATTTAAAAAAAAAAGCGCTGAGCGTGAGGAACGATCCTGCGCCCCTACGGACCGAAGCCAGGAACGGTACCAACGGGACCATCCTATCGCTTGTGTTAAAGATGCATTTTCTGGCACTTACGATTGGCGGCCGGATTGATGATTGACTTGTTTTTGGAGATAATACTTTATCGCTTGATGAAAGTATGAGAATTAATATAATAATACGAATATAAATATTTTTTCACTTACTTTTCTGAATTATAATTTATTTGGCATAAGGACGGGTGTGAGTGAAGCGTAAACAATTTTTTAGGAGATAAATAAGTTGTAATTTAGATTTATTATTATATTTAAAGTAACGTATAAACTAAAAAAATAAGCGTTCAGAGTGCGCGATACATTTTTTTGTATACATTAATAACGCAGAGAATCAAGAGCTAAATAAGCATTGAAATCATCTAAAAGCCTCGCGCGTGCCGTCGCGTGACGTCACGCGCGGGCCGTGCTCAGATTGCTTTTTCCCTCGAAGCCTTCGTTCGGCTTGGCCGCACATGAACGTGCTCAGTGTGCCTATGTGTTGGTGTAGCTGCCGAAGGCGCGGTCGGGACAGTTCGACGGCACTCGGCTCTTTCCGAAGATGTCCGAGCGTCGCTCGCTCACGGAGACGCGCTACTATGATTGTGTGATGGGCGCGCGCGGGACTAGAGAGAGGGTAACTTTCGCGCGCGATCTGGCTGCACTGGTCTCTGCCCCCGTAAGCGTTGCGTATGCGGTTGGTTGTTTTCCGCAATGGATGAGCAGTGTTTCGGGCTCTGGGGCAACGTATAGCCACCTACCATGGCGTTCTAACGCAATAATTAGAGTGCTATTTATCTGAGCGACTCTTCAGTCGCAATTTGCGTATTTATCTTTAGATGCGATATATAATGCCACCTCGCACGATGCGCAAGTATGAGCGGGACGCGCTGCTTGCTTTGGTCGGCAATAATAATGTGACGCTATAGCTTTACAATTTCCTAAATCATTTTTTGTTCTATGTAGGCAAGATTCTCTCGTGGCTTCTACCGCGACGAGGTCATTTTTTATTTCTCTAAATTGATAACTATGATTTTCTATTTTGGTGGGCAGAGGATAAGCTTTGCTGATTTTATATTCCTCAGTGCCAATTAACGGTATTTTTATTACATGTACAATGTATGTTTTCGTACTATACGCGCCTACTTCTGATAACTCCAATAACTTTGGCATTTCCGCGTAATTTATCGCGGTAGGGAACGTATGTCCCATCGGCACATTGGGTAAAGCGTCAGTCAAATAGTTCGTCAATTGTCTTGGCGATAATATGCTTGGGCTCACCATTCCTCTCGTGAGTCCTATTAAAAAGTTTACTACTTGCCGTACGTCACTTACAAGGAACATCCCTCAGGTGACACCCTTCCATTTTGTTGAAATTTGGATATGTTATAAAGCACCGAAAAGTAAGCGATACGTATTGTTTTTTATCGGCGGAAAAACGGTTTTAAGTGGTGAAACGCGCCGTCGAAAATAGGGGTGTTTTTCGTTTTTCGTCGATAATGGTATCGTTCTCATCTCCAATGTATAGTACATGAAAAAATAAACATTGTTGCAATTTGAATTTTTTTAATATCTCAAACCGTTAAAACGTTATCGACGAAAAACGAGAAAACATCCCCATTTTCGAGGGTGCGTTTCACCCCTCAAAACCGTTTTTCCGCCGATAAAAAAAAATACGTGTCTCAAAATTTTTGATGCTCTATCACATATATGAGTTTCAACAAAATCGGAGGCGGACACCTGAGGGATGTTCCTTGTTAGTAAAGACTCTACAATGAGGCTCACGGCCATCATTCGTTCATCCAGATGCTGCCGGACGTTTTGGTCGTTGTACTGGTTGACGTCTCTTTGTTTGATCTGTTGCGCGAGAGCTTGTAGCACCTTCTGATTTTCTTCCAAACGAATTGTTGATCGATTAAAAAGATCTATTGTGGAGTCCAAAATTTGCACATTTCGTTTTAAGGCATCTTCTACTGTTTTTTGCCTTTTATTTATTTCATTTATTTCGTTGCTGATTTCGGATGCGTCTTGTGCGTCCATATTTCCTGTTATTGCTTTTATATTCCCCCCAATCCGTCTATCAAACCTCGTCGATAACGACTTTTTTGGTTTCGGCCTCGTTGCTGGGTCTTGAGTTTAGTGCCCTATTTCTCTCCATTTCTGCAATGTTCGCGTTTTTGTGCTTCGATCAAGTCGCTCGTTTAATGCGTGAACGGCGACATTTTCATTCTTGTTTCGACTTTCGACGGAAGCCGATCGCCTTATACCTCGGTGAGTATTCGTTCTTTCTCTGTCTTCTTTATTTTCCTTTTATCTTGCTTCATAATTATTAATATCGTTTTTTTTTTTCAGACATGGATTACTCGCGATGCGAAGGAGAAACGGTGGTACTCGGAGGTAAGGAGGACGGTCTAGAATTCGTTGTGGTATGTAGACGAATTCTCTTTCCCGTTTTTTTTTCATCGGAGGAGATTCCCTTCCTCCTAAATAAAACAATGTTTTTTTTTCTTTTTCCTCAGACGGCACGGGTTCCCAAGAGGGCTCGCTCATCCTCTAAGGGATGGTGGCGGCGGCTCTTTATTCAGCACGCCGTCGGTGTTCGCCGCCGTAGCGCCCGCGTCCGGGCCAACCTCCTCAAGATTTGGGCCGAGGATCCGGACAGCTTGGAGGCCATGGAGTGGGGCTGGGAACCCGCCGACTTATTCGGATTGTGTCGGCTGTTTTATGACAGCCCGCAAGAGGGTTGGTGGATCAGCCGCCCCACCATGTGGTGGCTGCACGCCCTCTTCCCCACCCCTCTGGGGTTGAAACCGGACCCCATTTGGGTGTTCGGTTAACCACCGAATGTAACAATATACCACCTCTTTCCCACGTATTCGTGTGTTTATTTATTTTATTTCCCCCCCCCTCTTTTCAGGGCGTAATTACCGTGATTACCATCGGTGCCTTCTTAATTTTTCCCGATTTATTTCGCTGACATTTTCCCAATTTATTTCGCTGACATTTTCTTGTATGTGTGCGGTGACGTCTCTTTTAATTCCCGGCCACACATATCGTTGACGTATTCGCTGCAGCGTCCGTGTGATGCCTTGGTGCCCACCTAGAGGGGCATCGTGATATTCTTGTATTATTTTTGCTCTGTCGGCCTTGCTTGGGGTGGATACGCCAATGCTGCAGTTTTCTTCGTCGCTCGCGCTCGTGCCCGCGCATCGCGACTCTTTTAACTCATGGCGAGATTCCCCCTGTGCCGCGCTTCCCCAGGCGGCCTCTTCTCCACGTGCTGTCTCGTAGCACGGCGAGTCGTACACTCGGCCTCTTCTCCTTGTGCGGACATTCGTAACGCTTTCTTTCTTTTCGTGCTCTCTCTCTCGGGTGCTCTCGCTCGTGTTGTCATTGTCCGAGTCCGTATTGTCGGACTCGGTTTCTTCTCTCTCGCTTTCATAACGGCTGGCGGCCATACTGTCTTTCTTTGTTTTCTCTCTCGCGCTGCCGCGCGGAGTCTTCTTTCTTTCTCTATTTAATTCTTTCTTTGTTGTGCTACCATGCTTTTGTGTACTTCTGTCTACCTCTTGTGCCTGAGCTCGTGTCAAGGCATATATACGACTTAACGCATCTGCGTTTGTGTTTGATTTTCCGTTTTATATTGGATTTTATAGTTGTACTCTTCCAAATTTATTCGCCATCTCATTAGCCTTGATCCTGGGTCCTTTACGCTGAAAAACCATGTCAATGGTTTGTGATCCGTTATAATGTTGAAATTTGTACCGTAAATATACGGTCGAAATTGATGTACTGCCCATACATTTGCAAGCAGTTCTTTTTCTGTAGTCGAATAATTGGTTTCGGCCTTGTTGAGAGTTCGACTTGCATAACATATGGGTAAATCCTCTCTAATTTTCCCTTGGGACAGGGTTGCACCGATTGCCTTATCTGAGGGATCCTTTGTCATGATAAACGGTTTCGTGAAATCAGGATACTGGAGTATGGGTGCTGTGATGAGGGCTTCCCTTAAATGGTCAAATGAGCTTTGGCATAATTCGGACCATTCGAATTTGACACCTTTTTTTATCAAATTCGTCATTGGTATAGCGATCTTGGAAAAATCTTTAATAAATTTGCGGTAGTACCCGGCAAGTCCCAGGAATGATTGTATTTCTTTTACATTTCTCGGTATTGGAAATTTTTTTACCGCTTTTAGCTTTTCGGGGTCAGGCTTTACACCGACTTCTGATATTAGATGACCGAGATATTGCGTTTCCTTTCGCATAAATTCGCATTTCTTTGGTTGTATTTTTAAATTAGCTTCTCTGAGCCGCGTCAGCACTTCACGTAGTCGCTTTTCGTGCTCGGCGAGTGAGGCTCCATGTATGACAATATCGTCCAGATATACGTAGCATTTTAGGCCTCGCAAACCGGCCAATACTGCGTCCATTAATCTTTGGAACGTAAGAGGTGCATTTTTTAAACCAAATGGCATTCGATTATACTCGTAATGCCCCAACGGCGTTGAAAAAACCGTTTTCGGTTTGCCTTCCTCCGCCATTGGGATTTGATGAAATCCCGAAGCGAGGTCGAGGGTCGTGAAGTACTTTGCCTTTCCCAACTGGTCCAGTATCTCTGCGATATTGGGCAGTGGGTAAGAGTCACCTTCCGTAGCCTCGTTAAACTTCCGAAAGTCATCGACCACCCTCTTTTGGACTATTCCGTCCCCATCTGGTTTTTTCGGCACTACGAGCAATGGAGCATTCCACGGGCTCGTGCTTGGGCGGATTATATCCTCATCTAGCATTTTTGGTGCCTGTCGTTGAATTTCTTTTTTGTGCTCCTCCGGCAGTCGATAAGGTCGCACCTTTATCGGCATTGTCCCGTCCTTGAGCGGTATCCGATGCTCGACTGCTTTTGTACAACCCAGTAGTTCTCCTTCGAGATGAAATACGTCGGGAAATTCCTCGCAGATTTGTCGCAAAATCGTTTTTTCTTCCGCGTTCAAATGCGAGTTCCCCTTAATCTCGCGTCATAATTTTTCCAACCTTTGCTTTCTTAATTCTGCGATTTTTTCGACGTCCTGATGCGTGTCCTCTTCTTTTTTCTTTTTGTCGCATTTTTCTTTTCCCACGGTAATTTTGTCGATTTCCAACTTTTCCAGTTCGACCGTAGGTCTTTTGATAATTTGCTCTTTCTCGAGCACGTTCATTATTGTTACAGGGCAAGTGTTTGCCTTTGCCTTTACGACGGCTTTTCCCATCGTAACACCCTTTTGGAATTGTTGTTCCCTTGTAACTCCTTGGCCTTTTCCCATCGTCCTCGCCTGCACTATACATTCTGTGCGGGCGGGTATTTTTAAGTATTTCGTGCCGTGTACAAACGGTATTTTGTGCCCTTTAATTTCTATCATTTTTCCTCTTAGTATGTTTATTCCTTTTTTGACTATACAGTCCATTCCAAGGAGTCAGTCTACTGCTAACGGTACTTCCTTGCCGACCACGTGGAACTTGTGCGTTATCACAGCGGCCGGGGTGTCCAGTTTCAACTCAGCTGTGCAGAGGGTACTGAGCGCCTTGCCCCCGAGGGAATGCTCATTCGAGCCTCTTTCATTGACATATAGTCGTCGTGTTCGGCCATTATTACTGTCCGTTGATTTAATAACGTGAAATCTTGGCGATTCAATTCGCGATTTCTTTCGCCTTCAACGGGATTAAATGTTTCGTCAGCACTGGACGACGCGTCTGGCGAATTGTGTTCCGAAGGCTGATTATGTTGTCGCTTCGGATTTAAGTATTTCGCCTACGTTACGGGAGTTAAATCTAATTTTTCTGTGCTTGGATTTTCCCTACGACGCTTTCGGCCTAAATCACTTTGACCGTCGTAAATGACGACAGTGTGAAAAAACGAATCTAACGATCGCGATAGTTCGTCTCTCCCGGGCAATCGATGCCGGTCTGCTTTTTCTTCGTCCGACATAGACGAATTCTCTGGCTTTGGAGGATTTTTCTTTACGAAATGTTCCGTCACTTACAGGTAGATGATCGCAAGATGCATGCTGGTTGATGAACTGCTGATCGTCCTGTTCTTCGTTCCTTTGTTTCGTACACTGCTTCTGGGTACGATTTCTCCGATTGTTGAGTCTGTCTTCCGTTGATCCTCGGGATCCGGGTTTTCTGGGATTGGCTCTGCTCGGCTGTAGCCTCTCCTCTGTATTCCTCTTCCGACTCGGTCGGGCTGGCTCACTCGAGCACACGGGTTGACTAGGTCACTCGTTTATGGTGCTTAAGTGGTAGTTGTGCGTGTGCACACACAACGAACGAAACTTTTCGGCAAATCCCACCGCTGCCACCAATGTTGTATCCCCGGCTCGAGAACCCGGGATAGGTATTTTTGGGATCGTTGCGAAATTAAGAGTTGGAACTCAAGTTCGTTAAATAGGAATATAAGTTTATTAGTGGGCTGGTCTTATAATTGAATTTACAGTGTGTCGGTCGTACCTTAGGACCGAACCATTCAAAAGCCAACCAAGGACTGACTACTTCCTGGTAACTTCTCTTAATTGTCGACTCTGATTGTCGCAATTTGCCCTAGATCGAACATCATCCGATGCTTCGTCAGGACGTGTCGCAAAGCGTCTTTTTGACGCTTGCATTTTGGCAAAAGTGTGACTCTTTCACAAGGAGGATGCGAAACGGTCTGGAATGCCGTTTCGTAAATAATTTCTCGACCGTTTGGTCGTTTCGTTGTATTGCGTAAATTAGCGGATACAACACGCGGTATCACTGGGTCGTATGTCGTATGAGTACAATCTTCAATGCGTTGAAATGCTTAAAAAAAAATGACTACTCCTCAAGGATGTTGAGTCCCTATGAAACATGTTGATGTTAATTGCTCAATGAATAGCTTCTTAATCGTCATAAAGTTTTTACACGACCTCCTGTATGCTTCATGTAAAACATACCAAATTTTCAGAATTCTATCGTCCTTACTTCAACCTCCTTAAGGGTTGAAATTTCAAAACGATTAGGAAGCTCGTTATTAAAAAATGCACGTTTTGTTAAGAACAATTTTTAAAAGAAGTAAAAAAAAAATTATCAATAAAATTCTTTTTGTTTCCGTTGCTTTCAGTATATTGTATATTGTATATATTGTATTGTATATTGTATTGTATATTGTATTGTATATTGTATATATTGTATTGTGTATTGTATATTGTATATATTGTACAGTATATTCAGTATATTGTAGATATTTCAAAGTTGAGAAGTAAAAGAAAAACTTATTGCAAAGTTACATCGGTTTCCATAAGACAACATTTAATTTGCGAATATTAATTGTTCAATAACGAGGTTCCTAATTGTCGTGAAATTTTGGCACGACCTCTGAAATACTTCATGGAAAAACGTACCAATTTTTCAGAATTTTATTATCATTTGCGATTTGGGACTCAGCATCCTGAATGCTTGTACTCTTGTGCTCTTGAAGAGATGGCCGAGCGAAAGTGCGGTGATCATGGATTTGCTGCTCGCGTGTTGGAAGATTGTTATATAGCAGTAAAGTTGCGTACTAAGGATGTTGAAAAACCGAGAAGTGCTAAACTAGACATAATAGATATTTTTAAAGCCGGACAATCGAAATCCACCATGTAGTTTAAGCTCTACATTATCAAACGGTTTCAGCTCCCGGTTGAATATTATCATAATGACGAAATAGACTTGCCAATATGGTACCGACGGTTTTCGCTGTCACTAGCTAGCAACAGCCAACTGCATGCACGATCAAAAGAAAGAGCGCCTCATATTGGCTGCTTCTACCTAACGATAAAGAAAATGGTCGCTACCGAGTTACATCTTAACCATCTCGCTTTTGCCTTGGAAATGATCGTGAAGGCAAGTCACCACATAACGCGCAAAATTTTACTTATAATACTCAGCAAAACAATTAAGGAAGTTGAGTCCCAAATCGCAAATGATAATAAAATTCTGAAAATTTGGTACGTTTTTTATGAAGTATTTCAGCGGCCGTGTAAAAATTTTACGACAATTAGAAAGCTCGTTATTGAACAATTAACATTCACAAATTATATGTTGTCTTATGGAAACTGATGTAACTTTGCAATAAGTTTTTTTTTGACCTCTCAATTTTATAATATCTACAATATACTGAAAGCAACGGAAACAAAACGAAGTTTATTGAAATTTTTTTTTTATTTATTTTAAAAATTGTTCTTAACAAAATGTTAATTTTTTAATAACGAGCTTCCTAATCGTCGTGAAATTTTAACACGACCTCTTAAATACTTCATACAAAAGCATACCAAATTTTCAGAATTCTCTTATCATTTTTTATTTCAACCCTCAAGGAGGTTGAAGTAATGATTATAGAATTCTGAAAATTTGGTATGTTATTACATGAAGTATTCAGGAGGTCGTGTAAAAATTTCATGACGATTAAGAAGCTATTTATTGAACAATTTACAGTAACATGTTTCATAGGGACTCAACATCCTTAAAGGAGCAGAAAATTTCACAATTTTTTCAGTGATTTTTTAAAGTCATTGTCTTCGTGAAAAATCATTGTATCGGAGAAAAATAAAAAGCATTTCAAAGCTTGCAATATCTAGTTCAAGAATCTTGGGAAGAATTTTTCTAGGGTCACACTGGGCAGTGAGCAAAAAAATAGCGCGACTAAAAAAATGCATTTTTCAAAAAGTTTTTCAACATCGTCCACGGGCTGAAAAAATTCCTGCCTGAATCAATGCTTGGCTCTTTTAGCGTGATTCTTGAGCTTCAATTTCGTATTCTTTTGCTCTTTGTACGACCACTCGTCGCTGAGATGTCGCCGATTGAATGAAAATTCGGCTTTTTTCTTTGATCAGCGTTATCTCGCGAACTAATCATCGTACAGCGAACGGAACGTGAATTTCGGAAACTCGAATAACTTCTCTATAAAACCTTTTCGCTATTTGAGAGAAATTTTTTTTTCTCAACCTGAATATTGATTCGAAAAAGTATTAAAAAATGACCTTTTCCATCGTTTTGGAGAATCTACCACAACTTTGCAAATATTGGGGAAATGATGAATGTTTTCAGGAATTTTTTGTGCTTAAAGCGTGCCTAAAAACCGTGTAAATTTGCAAACGGATCGGTTTCACCGTTTTTTTACCCGAGTCCACAAACTTTCATGAAAAATTAAAAGGGCACATTTCTTTCTCCTTAGACGTCAAATGACGATGGTTAAGATGAAAACAAAAATTCATTATCGTTCTCACTACTTTGGTTTGCATGTGATTCTGCATTAACCACTCATCAAATCGCACGCAAGAAAATAAATTTCTGTGTTGAATTTTTTTTTCTTCAATCGTTATCGATTGAAAAATCGTATGTCTTTTCGTGTACAAAAGGCGTATGAAGATTCGCTTGAGGGTATCAACTGAATTTAATGCTCCTCATTTTAACTCGCTAACGTATAGCATACAAACAAAGGAATCGCAGATGATCATTTCGTACAATTTTGTAAACAGTTTGAAATGAAAATAAAAAATTGGTTATTGAAAAATATTTATTGAATAGTTAATGGGAAATTGTAAGAAAAAAAACAGATCTTTCCCCCAATAATGTGAATTCTTTTTCGTTCCAAAATGTGTAGAAAATTTTATAAAATGATCATCTGTTCAGCGTTGATTCGATTTTTTTGTTCGCATGCTATAATTAGCGAGTTACAATTGGTTGCATTAAATTGAATTGATACCCCCAAGCGAATCTTCATACACCTTTTTAACACGCATCACCATACGATTCTTCAATGAATAACGATTTAAAAAAATCAAATCTTTGCAATTCGTTTTTGCTTGTGAGATTTGATGAGTATTTAATGCAAAATTACATGCAAACAAAAGTAGTGAGAAAAATAACGAACTGTTTTTTTCATCTTAACCATGTATTCGGCTCAAAAAATACCTGGCAATATCGATAGTATTCGCAATATTTGCAAGCTGGTGGTGGATTGGCCAAAACGGCGGAAAAAGTATTTTCTCAAATTTTTTCAAAACAATATTTAGCTTAAAAAACAATGTTTTCGTTCCATTACCAAAAGGAACTTATAGAGGAGTTATTCGAGTTTCTGAAACCCACCTTCCGTTCGCTGTACGATCATTACTTCAAGAAATATCGATGATCAACGCCAGAGCTGAATTTTCGTTCTATTGGCGGGATCTCAGCAACAAGTGATCGTACGAAGAGCAAAAAATACCAAATTGAAGCCGAAGAATTAGCACCCAAGCAATAATTGACGCAGAGCATTTTTTTAGCCCGTGGACGATGTTGAAAGACGAAAAAAATGAAGCTTTTTTAATCGCTCCATTTTTTATCTTAGCGGCAAATATGACACTAAAAAAACCTGAAATATTTGCTCACAAATGCTTATTTGTGAACACATTTGACTTCTCGAAACGTCAGCTGCGGCTTGACGTTCCTCGGTGACGTTTGCGTCCCCATGACAGCAACGACGCGAACACAGCAGTGGAAGCTCCAGCGCCTTCTCTCTCCGCGGAACCGTTCGCAGGTCCCGCCGTTCCCGAGATACTGCGGAAGTCAAACTCAACGTTTGAACTATCGTTCGATTTCGAAATTTTGATATTGTTTTTCTCAGTGATAACATTTTTCGACCCACTTCTATTCGGATCTTCCGTGTTCAAAATCGAGTCGACTTCGCTTCGGCCGGCGCGGAATGCCAGTTTTATTTTTTTTCAACAAATTTTTCTTTTTCTCCATGAGATTTATTTTTTTCACATGAGCCCTATATTTTTTTCGAAACGTTTGCGAAAAACTATCCTGTCCTGTCCTAAATTAGGTAAGTATTGAAACGGAGAAAATCGGAAGACAATGATTTTAATTTGATTCTATTTTATTCTTTACAGGTACACGGACACGAAGAGGAGTCGCGTGCTGAGTTGGGCGAGTAATAGAAGAAGAAAATAAAGAAACAGAATCGGATTGATTTGAATTTTTCTTTTCGATCAGGAACGCGGATCAACTAGAAAAAGGGCCCTACCTTTGGTCGGGAATGCGCCCGACGGGGACGAGGGCCAGGTCACAATCGGTAATTGGTATGTATTGTTATAAAATGTAGAATATACGAAATTAGGGTAAGAGAGTAGAAAATATAGTAGCGTGAATTAATCTGACTTACCCTCACGAGCGGCGGTGCGTAGCGGGTGGTGGAAAGGACGCTGCGGTACCTGGAGGTAACCTCTGCGATCAGTGTGAACTATCTCGAGCCGAATGGTGATTTCAGGGACGGCAAGTTCCACAGCAGGTTTCTTAGATGATGATGTACACGCACCCATAAGGATCGAACTTAGTTGTGTGTGGACTCAGCGACGGATGGAGAATCAGCAACAGGTGAGTCCGTGACTTAAGAACTGATTTCTGGTTCGACTACAATAGAGGAGGATTCGACGTGGAATGAAATAGCCGGAAATGTAGCTTCGTGTTCAGGTCATGCAACGACCGTGGATGCGTCTGAATCGTTGACAGGCGACGATGGAGATACGCGACGGATCGAACGGTCGCCCAAGATATACACTCGCGAGTGAAGGAGAGTGTTCGAAATAATACGCAATTTTGCGCTAAGCGGCAATTGATTGAAACGTTGCTCTAGAGTTCTGTTATCACGGCGGGAACGTTGAGCCGATGACTCGCCTCGGGTAGACTGAGCGCGGCGTCGTTGGAAGTGAACACCTGCACGTCTTCTTGGCGATAGAGAAAAATAAGTTAACTAATTAATTCAAATAATTTGTTTCAGGTATTGGCCCAGCTTCCAAATTGTGGCACAGGTGCTTAGCCTCTAGGCAGCACACTCGCAACACTGAAAAGGATGTAAATTCGTGCACGATTTAGGAGCACGGAATTCACGTTTATTTGAGGAGTGAGATTGCACGGTAGATTGTGGTAACCGTGCTGGGCCACTAGGCAGCACGAAAGATCACCTAATCAACGGAAAAGGATGAGGACGTTTCGTGCTCAACTAAGAAGTACTAAAACACAAGGTAAAAGTAGTAGAGAACGTTGGATAAGCTGGCACAATACCTTGACAATTATCTTAGAATGCACCGAGAGACTTGAGAGAATGCCGAAGAAAACGATGAGTGACACTTTTGGTTAACACGAGGCATTCAGGGTTACATAAACACAAGATGATGATCACTTTTGGAGATTATAAATATATTGTTACACCTTTAAAAATTGAATTAATTCGCGAAGAGTAGATAGAATACTATAAAAATAAACGTAC
>OX632357.1:6007175-6019675 GCA_951751655.1 Ophion costatus | reverse complement strand
CCGTTGGCATCTACTAGATGGATTGAACGGAACAATGTTTTTTTTTGCAGGTGTTTGCATTCCGGATCCGAGGATAAATTGCAGTCGCACGCGGTCGATTGTGGAGCAATAAACGACTGCGCGATCCGACTACCGAATGACACCAACAAGTGGCTGCAATTCATCAACTTTACCCGGAATGAGCGACATCCCTTCATTGTGTATGCCGATTTGGAGTGTGTTTTAGCAAAGACTAATGAGAAGAACCACGCAAAAGATATGTATCAACATCATGAAGTGTTTAGTATAGGATACTACGTTCGTTGTGCGTATGATCAAACACTATCTTCATATCACTCACGTCGCAGGGCCGATTGTGTTTCGTGGTTTGTCGAAGAACTGAAAATTCTAGCATTGCGTAAACAGAAATTTTCTGCGACAACGTCCCAATGATTTATCTGACACCGAGCGAGTGGGCCAGTTTTTGCAAAGCGACCCAATGTCATATATGCAGGAAACCATTCGCCCAAGAAGATGTACGCGTTCGAGATCATTGCCATCTGACTGGACGCTATAGAGGCCCTGCCCATTCTGATTGCAATTTCAACTTCAAACAGTCATTCTTCATTCCCATAGTTTTTCACAATTTATCCGGTTATGATGCGCATTTTATAATCAAGGAAGTAGCCACAGCGTTCGAAGGAAAAACCGATGTGCATCCAATCACACAGGAGAAATACATCTCCTTCACGAAGCATGTTAAAATTAAGGATGATTCGAAACATAAGATCCAATTGCGCTTCATCGATTCATACACATTCCTCAACACCAGTCTCGACAAATTATCCTCATTTTTGACCGAGGACAAACTCAAAATTTTACGCATGCAATTCCCAACGCTATCGACGGACAATTTCAATTTGCTGACGCGAAAAGGGGTCTTCCCTTATGAGTATATTGATGACGTGACCAAGCTAGACGACACTTGCCTACCACCACGTGACGCCTGTTATAGTTCCCAGACAGATGCTACAGTATCTGAGAGTGAGTATGCACATGCTGAGAAAGTTTGGGAGCGGTTCTCCATTCGAACGCTGGGCGACTATAGCGATTTATACTTGAAGACAGATGTCTTATTATTAGCTGATATTTTCGAAAACTTTCGAAATACGTGCATCGAGAGCTATGGCTTAGATCCCGCGAATTACTACACATTGCCGGGGTATACCTGGGATGCAATGCTAAAACATTCGAATGTCAAGTTTGAATTATTAACCGACATCGACATGGTTTTATTCGTTGAGCGGGGTATACGCGGTGGTCTCAGTCAATGCTCAAACCGATATGCACACGCTAATAATAAGTACATGGAGTCGTTTGATCCATCGAAAGCATCGTCATACTTGATGTATTTTGACGTCAACAATCTGTATGGATGGGGAATGTGTCAACCTTTGCCATACACAGATTTTCGATGGGTCTACGACGTATCCCAGTTTGATCCATCTTCCACCACGCCAGATTCACCGACAGGCTACATCCTTGAAGTCGACTTGGAATATCCACAATCTCTACATGATGCGCACAAAGACCTGCCGTTTTGTCCAATACATGAAAAACCGCCGGGTAAGCCGGGGGAAAAGCTGTTAGCAACCGTCTGTGATGAAAAACGCTACATCATTCGCTATCGAAATTTACAGCAGTGCTTACGACATGAACTTTGCCTTACGAAAATCCATAGGGTATTACAATTCACACAATCCCCATGGCTACGTTCATATATCGAGTTAAATACGCAATTTCGAACGCTAGCCAAAAACTATTTTGAATAGAATTTATTCAAATTAATGAACAATGCGGTGTTTGGCAAAACGATGGAGAAGTGCGCAATCATGTAGATGTAAAGCTTTTGACGAAATGGGAGGGCAGATATGGTGCAGAGGCAATGATTGCGAAGCCAAACTTCCACAGCCGAAGTGTTTTTTCGGAAAACCTTATTGCTGTAGAATTGCGCAATCTCGAGGTGAAATTGAACAAGCCGATATATGTGGGTATGTGCATACTCGACATATCCAAAACATGCTTGTATGGATTTCATCACGAGTATATGGTACCTCTGTATCGGGATAAGTGTAAAATCATGTATACCGATACGGATAGTCTCATATATAACATTGAGAGCGATGATATGTACATGGACATGAAGCGCGACATTGTAAAATTCGATACGAGCGATTATCCGGTGGACAATAGGTATGGTATGCCGCTTGTCAACAAGAAGGTACCCGGTCTCATGAAAGACGAATGCAATGGTGCAATTATGACCGAGTTCATTGGACTTCGATCGAAAATGTATGCGACACATGTTGAGGGTAAGAAGGACACTAAAATAGTCAAAGGTGTCAAGAGCAGTGGTGTAGCTAGGACAATCACGTTTGACGATTATGCCCGATGCTTGAAGGAAGACATTGAAATGATGCGTAGTAAAACGTGTATTCGATCGAAGTTGCACAAGGTCTACACCATTCGTGAGACGAAAATCGCTCTAAGTCCTCATGATGATATGCGGTATTTCAGACCTGGGACCTCTGAGACCCTACCATGTGGGTCTCAGCTAGCATACCGTTGTAACACAGTATCATGCATATAAACTCGATGTAAAATTGTGTACATTTTTGTAAATACTTGGTGAATAAAACTTGTGAAAATTGCGTATGTTTTTGTAAATATTAACTCGATGTAAAACTTGTTTGTTTTAAATATTTGATTTTGTGAAAATGGACTTTTGTAAGTAAAGGAAGCGGCTTTTGTAATCCATGTGTATGCATTATTTCTCGCATACGCTGTTCGAGAGTGGGGGGGAAGAAGGGATTGGAGGGAGAGAAAACGCCTGCTGTGGCGCACCACGTTGACGGGTAGAAAGAGAGTCATAAAAGTCTAAATGTTTCTGGCCTCTTTTATTGACGACTACAAATCAGATTTACTTATCCAACTATTGTGGGCATTGTCGAAACCCAGCCATTTTACAAACATTCGATGAACGCGCTTCTTTAAAAAAATTTCTATCACATAGATATCGGGGTACTTGACACGGAGAAGCTCTTGTTCGTAGAAACCACCGGCGATTGGTTCATCTTTATGGTCCTTCAAACGATACGTCACTGGATGCGTTTTCTTCACACGAGATACCGTAAATATTTCCGTTGTCCAATTTGGCGTGTAACCCTTTTCGAAAACACTCTTAAATTTGCTGATTCTCACTTTATCGCCAATGGTGAATTTCGGTGTTGTTTTTATTGGCGGCTGAGTCTTATTGAAAACTTGCCGCAATATTTCCTTCTCATTCTCCACGTTGACATTTCTCGGTTTCATCTTAATGGTACGGTGTACGGAATCATTATATTCAGCTACTAGATTTTCAAGAATATCGATCCACTTATAATTACCACGAAGACTAAATTGCATCCACATCTAATTTTTCAATGTACGATTGAAACGCTCGAAAATGGATGCCTTCAAGTTGCTATATGTTGAATACATGTGAATATTGTACTTTTTCATTCGGGATTTAAAGTGACAATTGTAAAATTCTTTTCCCTCGTCGACGTGCAAGTGCTGTGGTATGCGTCCCTTAACGAGTATCGACTTCATTGCGGCTGCTGCATCTTTACCACACTTACTCCGCATTGGTACGGCTCAGGCGAATTTTGAGAAAGTATCGATAACGGTGAGGAGGAATTTATATTTGGTGTTTTGATGTGCGTACGATGACATATCGACGAGATCATCTTGCCAGGTCTCATCCAAGCCACGGATGACCACATGTCGACGCGGATAGTTTCGTCGAGCAGGCTTATGTAGGTCCAGCACGAGAGCGATCTTTTTCTCGTTCATTTTCTAGTCCACTCAGTCGCGCATCCAGTGCAGCAATGGTCCGTGAATTACGAATCACCAAATCTTGTAGATTTTTTTTTTAGATTTTTTAGATTTTTTTATCGTAGCTCCAAGTCCATTAACCAGCAACTGATTACTCTCGTTCATTTCTTTGCGTATGTTCTTAATGATAGTGCGGGATCTTTTGTGTAAAGTACTTAAAGTGATGGCGTCGTCTTCCCCTTCCGGGTTGGCAATGTTACACAATTGTTTCTGCCCCACGTCATAATGACCATCTGCGGTGGTTTTAAACCCAATGCCAGGTCGGCCTGGAGGACCTTGCTTACTGAGGAGTACACACTGACGCAATTGGCGTCCAAATACATCGACACTCATGATGAGAATGCATAAATTTTCCGACGCCGAGTTAGTAAATTGTTTCAGCTTCACGCAATTCCTCGATAATCGATATAATTTCATTCGCATGGGCCGAATTTCCGGCTGCTTGTGATGCCAGAAGTAGACGAAGACGGTCTACCAGCTCATTGGGATTGTCCCAATATACATAGTCCGATTGAGCGTTTTTTCGAGCCAGCTTATACGTTGGCATACCCTTTCCCACGTGGTGATCGGCTATATTTGCAATATAAGTGTTGAATTTGTGACAGGTATTACGCCGTATAGCCGCACTAGGCTTATAAAATTTTTTGTGAGCATTCATCGCAATGACAATTTTTTCATAGTTTTTCAAGTCGTCTGGTGTGACAGTTTCGATATTGGGCACTTTTTTAAACAGCAGCTCAGTTAATCCAACAGTTTTCATATAATTCACATCTCCCACACGAATATGTTGAGAGTCGAAGTTTATCGGAGAATCACCAATCATTAATCGGTTGTTTGAGAGATTCCGCACACCATATGATACATCCAGGCTTGCTTTTCTATTTGTTCGTAACAGCAGGAGATATTCGGTGATTAAGTCATCGACATTTTGTGAGTCATCATTATCATCCTCATATATCAATTTGAAAGAATCTTGTGTTTCACTCTTGAAGGAATCGTGTGTCTCGTTCTTCAATTGATGTTTCACACTATTTATCGCATCTCCTTCTTTATCGTCGGCTTTTTCATCCTTGATTTCCTCCTTCGCCGGCTCACCGTTTTTGTATGACACCAATTTCCCCAATGGTCTGACTATAGGCTTAAAGACATCTCGCATTCTCTGCTCATCACTCTCTTTGCCAATTTTCATCATTCGATGCTTTCGTCTGATTGCATCGCTCGCCTTGGCAATTTCACGCAATACATTTTGTTCTCTCAACAGTTGTTCGCTCTTCATGTTGTCGCTGTCGACGCATGCACAATACTGCCTCTTGAACCACCAGCGACGAGTCATTTATCAATGGTGAGAAAATCATCAAAACCTTGTCTATATCGACCCTCGTTCATATTGCTATCTTTGGCGATCGTGATAAATGCATACTTGTCGGAATTCCATCATTTCATGCACATGTTTTTGAAGCATGTATAAGTCATATCCGTATTAACGTGATCGTTGTACACATGTTTGAGATTCATATCATCCTGCTTGAAAAGCACCATGAAATTTGCATTATCTCTCACGAGATGTTTGGGGATACGAGTGTACGTCTGACAAAGATAAAAACTGTCTACAATCTCGTGTCTTCCCATGGAAAAAAATGCTGTAACATTATCCTGCTTTTCGCACGCAATATCATCAAATATGAATATAGAGTGGGACCGTGCATCATTTGGTGCAATCACTTGTTCATGCTCATTGAATGGATTATATGTAACTCCATGCACAGGTTCAAGTAATTGTTCGAGCAACTTGGCCTTTGTTTGCTTCAGCGACTTGGAATACAAATAAAAGTTCTCAAATCTCAAGCGATTGGGATGGATGATGAGAGTGAGCAAAGCATTGGTTTTTCCACAATTTGATGGACCACAAAACACCGCACGTATGCTATCCGGCAATAACTGTCCATGACGCTTTTGTCTTTTCTCCCGGCCATCTTCGACAAATTCATCGAAATTTATCACGGGAAGGCTACCTCCGTGAGTTTGCTTCTTGGATGCCATCTCGCACAGGACTAACGGGAAAATCATATAAATAGCATTTTTATAAGGATTCGCCGTCAGTCGAGTATTGTCTTTAGACATGATCGTTCATAGCGGTAAAGGTGTCGTCAATCGCCTTATCAACAAACTACCCGTTGAATTGCATCTGCCTGGTTATCAATATTGCGGACCAGGCACAAAGTTGGCCAAGCGTCTTGCTCGTGGTGATCCGGGCATTAACCCATTGGATGCAGCTTGCAAACAACACGATATTGCATATTCGAAAAATCCGGATAATCTTGAAGCGAGACATTTGGCGGATAAAGTGTTGGCTGAACAGGCTTGGCAACGTGTTAGTGCGCGAGGCGCTAGTATCGGTAAAAAAGCCAGTGCTTGGGGTGTGGCAAATATTATTAAGACAAAGAGAAAATTTGGTATGGGGATAAAGGCCCGCAAGGGTGGCGTTTGATTGAAACAAATAATTGGTGCTGCGAAGAAGACAATGATTCAGAGTGATGATCCACATAAGATTATTAAATCAGCTCTAAAGGGTGCTCGTGCAGCTGTAAAGATGCAAGGTGGTAAAGTATGCACACCTCGAGTTCTACCTGTACCCCATAAAATTGGTGGTTTATTACCGTTCCTCGTGCCTATTTTTGCGGGTCTTAGCGCTGCGGGTGCTTTGTCAGGTGGTGCGGCGAGCATAGCTAAAGCGGTAAATGCTGCTCAAGTAGCTTAACGTGAATTGGATGAAAGTAAGCGCCATAATCGAACAACCGAAGCGATCGCATTGGGTAAAGGCTTACATCTGAAACCATATAAGCAGGGATTGGGTCTTCATATTAAGCCAAAAAACTAGAAGTTACGCTACCTCACCGACCTCTCACCGACATCGATCTTCTCAAATATGCGAAAATTCTAAAAATTCCACATTTTCGTGGAGTTTACATGCGCGATACATTGCCAGCGAGCGGGCCCCTCAAATGGAAGCAGCAATCGTAAATTTGGATGAAAATGTCGGTCCTGGAACACACTGGGTCGCTTACAAAAAGACTGGATGGAAAGTCATGTACTTTGATAGTTTCGGCAACCTTCCACCACCATCCGAACTCATGAGATATTTTCGTGTTGGTAGCGTAAATTATAATTATACAGGATATCAGGAATATTATACGTTCGAATGTGGACATTTGTGTCTCAAATTTCTTTGTCAACAATTACAGCACAAAGACAAATATACACTATATATAGGGGGGAAATGACGTGGAGAATTCAGTTGTTAATTTCGCAGCATCATGGATGAAAGTTTAACATTGACCATATCTGGCTCATCCTCCATACTCGAGGTGCAATACTTTCGCCCCATCGAACTCACGCCTCACAAAAATTATACTCTCGGTCTCGTGGAATTGTTGACTTTCAACTCTGTTCCCAATATCGACGATGGTCACGATAAACTTTACGTGGGAGAAGAGGTGTTGACGATACCTACGGGTAGTTATGAAATAGAGGATATCGAGACGTTTGTACAAGCAGAGCTCTCGCGTAAAAACATCACCATCAGCATTGAACCCAATAATAATACGCTACGCAGTGAGATCGAGTGTGATCATGATGTAAATTTTGAGCCGACAGATTCTATTGCACATCTACTAGGCTTCACCGCACGCAAATTGGAAGCCAATAAGAGACACGAATCTGACCTTCCAGTAGCCATTCTCAAAGTGAATGCCCTACGCGTTGAGTGCAACATTACCGCTGGTGCCTATATTAACGGACAAAAGTACACACAATTCATGAATTCTTTCCATCTGTGCCACTGGGCTATAAGATCATTGAAGTTCCCTCGCATGTAATTTATGTGCCGATCATAAGTCGAACGATTGATACGATACAGCTTCGCATAGTGGATCAGGACGGTGATTTGGTAAATTTCCGCGGTGAAGTAATCACCATATGCCTGCATATAAAGTCGTGATGGGTATAGTTTTCAATAGATCTTCCAATAACAGTAAACAACCGTGGATAGAAACGATGAGTCGTCGGCCAGCGCCCAAAGTGCTAACACCTAAAAACGTGCTACTCTTGAAGAGTTTGGGTCTCAAATTGCGTGGCGAAAGCGTGTAAAAAATTATTTAGTCTGTGCTCTGTGCATCTGCTGCGTGAAATGGAAGAAGAAATCGTAAACATTCAGACACCCGTGGTCTTTGATGAACCCATCACCCATTGCGAGATTCACGCTCATCAGCCATATGCATCTTCAACCTTCAATAACAGCGATGAAATCCGTATTGCCATCCAACATCAAGACCTCTCCATCCTGCCAAGCAAGAGTTCCCTACACATATGTGGGATCCAAGCGTGATGGGATGCCAACCGCTGCTACGAGTCTCGTCAACAATGCCATTTGTCATTTGTTTGAGGAAGTGCGATATGAATTGAATGCCATAGAAATCGATCGTAATAAGAATGTTGGCATTACGAGTGTAATTAAGGGATATTCGTCTCTCTCACCGGCCAAGAGCTCTATGCTCGAGAACACTGGATGGCTCGATGTCGATGAGACCAAGCAGATTGTAAATGTATCGGGAAACTTTGATGTGTGTATACCGCTCAGCATGCTCCTCGGCTTTGCCGAAGATGATCGTAAAATTGTCATAAATGCCAAGCACGAGTTGATTCTCACCAGATCGAAGACCGATGATAATGCCATTGTACAAACGGCCGCCGAAGACTACAAACTCGTATTGCATAAAATAGAATGGCTCGTACCGTATGTAACAGTCTCGGATCAGCGAAAACTTCAGCTGTTAAAGTTTCTCGCCAAAGATGCACCAATCTCAATGAGTTTCCGAACATGGGAACTATATGAATATCAATTGCTGCCTGCCGCCTCTTAGCACGTGTGGTCTGTGAAAACTTCGAATCAACTGGAGAAGCCACGTTATGTCATACTCGCGCTGCAGACGGGACGGAAAAATAAGAAACAACAAAATGCGCGCCACTTTTATCATTGTAACCTGAGCGATGTCAAACTAAACCTCAACTCACAATGTTATCCATATGGAAATTTTAATTTGAACATTGATCAAAATCAATATGCTCTACTCTACGAGATGTACGCAAACTTTCAACCGACCTATTACAACAAAGAGGCTGAACCATGGCTGAGCAGGATTGAATTTTTAGAAAAAGCCCCCCTCGTTTTCATTGACTGCTCAAAACAAAACGATTCTCTCAAGTCCGGCCCTGTTGACGTGCGTCTTGAGTTCGAATTGAAAAATATAATTCCGCCGCAAACTTCAGCTTACTGCATGATCCTCCATGATCGCATTGTCGAGTACAATCCAATCAGTGGTGGGGTTAAAAAAATGGTATATAATCATGCTGATGATTCGCACCCGCATCAATCAACATGAAGCTTATCGTCGATGTACAGGGCTTCAAGAGACACACGAACAAATTTGTCCTAAAGGAGATGTCCATCATCAAACTCCACGACAAGGATACTGAACCGCTGACGCTCACCTTCGACGCACCATTTGCATGGGACTCTCTACCGGCCAAGTACAAAATGACAAACAAGTGGTTGGAACGCAATTTCCATGGAATACGATGGGAACACAGCGGCATACCGTACGAGGCAGCTAGAACGACAATTCGAGGAATCTTGCAAGGAGCTCCTATGCCAAACGACAATTCGAGGAATCTTGCAAGGAGCTCCTACCATCTATGCCAAGATATTCGAGAAGTGCTCATGGCTATCGAGATTCACGGATTCAGCAATAAAAGTCATCGATCTGGAGACTCTGGACTGTCCATCGCTGCAGAAGTTGCCGAAAATCACGAAATGCAAATGCCCGCATCATTCCTCCAACACGAAATACAATTGCGCCCATGCAAATGTAAAATCACTGAAAAGCTGGTTGAGTGTATACGAAGCGTTGTGTGAGCGAGGGATTTTTTTTTTAAATGAATAATAACATTTGAACAAATATCGTTCTCTCCATTTATGTCCTATATCTACGACGAATACAGTTTGACATTTTTTTTTTTTTTTACATTATATTCGACGAAAAAGTTTTTTTTGTACATTTTTGGATAGCACCAAGCGTTGAAAACTCTACCATGATGACTGTGATGCAAACAGTCTTTGCACTCTACGATGGTGACGATGCCAGCTGCCGCTGAACTCGTTGTTTCCACCGGGCCTTCACGAGCGTTCTTTTCCACCATACTCAGACTCGAGTGTCGAAAACTCTACGATGATGATGACTGTGATGCTAACAGTCCTTGCACTCTACGATGGTGATGATGCTGGCTGCTGTTGAACTCGCTGTTTCCGCTGGGCTTTCACGAGCGTTCTGTTCCACCATACTCAGACTCGACAGAACTCGACGCTGTTGTATTTTCCACCAATGTACTTCATGTAGAGTTGACCATTGCGCGCCAGTTGCAGCATACTCTCGAACATTTTCACATCTTGATCGAAGGCCTTTACCAGTCGCGCTGGCAAGAAGACGGCAAACTCATTTGCAACGTCCACGATGTAGCGTTTTCCAAACTTGGTCTGTACAGCTCTCATGTCCGTGATTTGAAGATCCGCATGGACGTGGAGTTCTGACAGCGTCTTCGCTGGGAGGAATTCCGCCATCAGGCTGACTTTGTTGATATTTGAGAGATCCATTTTCTCTCTTTTTCAAAGTTCTTTTCGGAGAAGTTGATGGTTCGGTGGAATAGTGCAGTCTGAGCTTGGTGCATGAAACCATAAGCTCCCTCGTAGCCCCTGCACTCAGATTTCAAAAACTTCTCCCCACTTATCCAATCATAGGCATGTTCAACAGGTTCAAACACGTTCGAAAAACCCCGCACGTAGAGAATTTCCCCGCTCGCACCACTTTTCACAGTCCCGACGTTGGGGTGGGGCACCATCAATGTGATCCTTCGTCTGTGGCGTATTATAATGCTCAATGCATGGAAGATACGATATAACTTCACTATCGTTCCGATGATGCTCCGGCAAACGATCCCACAGTAAACCAATAAAGTTACGCCAATACTTTAGGAGCAAGACCTTTGGAACTTGTTCGAGCTCGTTTTTGGTCAAGTCCAGGGGATGCTTGGCCGGATGCACTGCGTACATACTCGCACATCTGAATATCTTAACGTAATGTTGTGGAATGAAACCTCGACGGGTTGAAACTTGTTTTGGAATATCGCTGCCGCTGCATACAATAAATAAAGCATTTTATGGGCTTTGAAGGGCCACCCTTCATATGGGAACTATCGTTATCTCACTCCCGAGAATTTTCTTAGCCATACATGGGAGTCCCCCCCCCCCCACACGCACGCACGCACGCACGCACACACATGCACACATTCGGCGAAGTTTTTTTTTTCATATATATAAACTTCTGTGAATAGTCTAGACAAAAATGCTCCGCTTACATCTATAATGTTGATAATAAATTATCAGATTTTATGGGTTTTCAAGGAAACGCGACTCTATGATGCCCCCTCCCCCACAGAGTCGACAGCGGCTTCCCCCTCTCGGCCGCGGGTCCAGCTATCGCCTGGAAGACATTGTCACCAAAACCTAGCCTCCCCACTCTCAAACACCCCCCTGCCCCTCCGCCCCAACCCAGCACTCGGCTGCCGCATGCAGGACCCCCCCCACCGCCGCCATGCATACCGCGCTCCACCGCGCTCAACTCACCCTCCCCGCTTCCCCTGAGATCGCGGAGCTAGAACCGGCCTAGCTCCTCTACTATCAAAGATTCGAGAATTGTAAGAGCCGATTTTCCAGCGTGCGGGTCCGACGGACGGAGAAGCGCAACTGACTGGTGGGGAGACCGGAATTACTGTCGAAGGAGAGGTACCCCTTTTTTATATACTCCTCGAGTGGAGGCAGCGGCCATCTTGGTGGGGCACCGTCCAGCGTCGGAGAAGTGAGCGCTGTTGTCACGAGGGCATCCTTCCTTCTCCCTTACTCTTATGGGACGGTATGGAGGGCCGGCGTCTTTCTCTTTTTCTGTTACAGGATTAAATGGAGCTCTTGATAAATTAATTTTTATTAATTTACCAGGAGCGTTACAATTACATTTTGTATCCTTATACGGAGTTTCACAATAAAGGTTTTACAATATTCCTTTATCTTATGTGGTAAGTTTTTAGTGGAGAATTTATTAAGGCTTCAAAAATATCCTGATATATATATATGTATATATATATATATATATATATATATATATATATATATATATATATATATATATATATATATATGTATATATATATATATGTATATGTATATATATACGAATATTGTGACGTGACGTCACAAGAGAAAAATCGAGAAAGAGCCCGCGTGACCACGCAGGGGCTCAATCTCCGCCGCGCCCGTCACGGAAATGCGAACGTTAATTTTAAGATAGTTTTAAGGTTTAAAATTATATCGAATCCGCGACGTTCCCCCCCCCCATTCCCTCCCGTACCTCCGTTTTCTCGCCGTCGCCCGAGAGTCGACCACGGACTGGCGTGTAAGGCCACGCCGGTGCGGACGCACC
>OX632357.1:5970322-6006975 GCA_951751655.1 Ophion costatus | reverse complement strand
GTTTGGACAATGTCTCTTTGCCCGCGTTGCTCGACTCGGATAATACATCGAACCGCGATGCCGGATTTTTTTTTTCCAGAGGGACGGTCGATAATTCGAAATTTGATACACTCGACTACCGAAAATTGGAAAAAAAAATTTTTACGCTCGTTCGCTTGGCAAAGCTTTCGAGGCGATTTTTTCGTACAGTTTAGACCGATCGATCCTAAGATCGGGAACGGCGGAATATTTGCGCCGAGGCACAGACCGATCACCTTTTTCCCTGGGCCTTATTGAACATTTTCGCAGGGATTTCCGAGTGTGGACCGATCGACCTGCCCTTCGCGACAGTTAGAAGTCTTTCGTCTAGGCGCATGCCGATCACCTTCTGCCAAAGGGAGACGGAACAATTTCGTCGGTTATCCCGAGTATGGACCGTCCGACCGTCCTATCGTGACACGTAGCATTTTCTCGTCGAGGCACAGACCGATCACCTTCCACCGAAGGGAGATGGATCGTCATCGTCGGGTATGCCGAGTGTGGACAGAGCGACCTACCTATCGGGACATGTAGAAACTTTTCGCCAAGGTACAGGCCGATCACCTTTTCCCCAAGGGAGATGAAACATTGTCGTCCAGTATCACGAGTGTGGAACGATAGAACCGTCCTATAGGGTCAGGTAGAACGATTTCGACGAGGCACAGGCCGATCACCCTTGTGCCAAGGGAGACGGATGATGATCGTCGTGTCCCGAGTGTAGACCGATCCGAGCCTATCATAGTGACGGAGAAAATTTTTCGAACCGTCGCGCATTTCTCGACTCCGTAGATCAATTTTCGACCACCATTTCTTGACTTGGTCGATTTTTCGCATCGACTCGTATTGCTCGACGCTGTCGAGGTTTTGCATCAACGCGCATTGCCTGACGGTCGATTTCCCGATTGAACGCGAATTGCTTGACGATCAATTTTTCGAATCGCCGCGCATCGCTTGACGCTGTCGAGGTTTTGCATCGACGCGCATTGCCGGACGGTCGACTTCCCGAATCGACGCGCTCTGCTTGGCGCTTTCGAGTTTTTGCATCAACGCGCATTGCCTGACGGTCGATTTCCCAAAACGCATCGCGTATTCCTTGACTGTCAATTGATATCATACGAGCATTGCCTGACGATCCATTTTTCGAATCAACGCGCATTGCCTGAAGGTCGATTTCCCGAATCAACGCGCATTGCTTGACCGTCGATTATTATTCGACGCAAATTGCTTGACGATCGATTTTACGAAGCAACGCGCATCGCCTGACGGTTGACATTTCGAATCAACGCGCATTGCTTGACACTGTCGAGGTTTTGCATCAACGCGCATTGCCTGACGGTCGATTTCCCGAATGAGCGCGCATCGCTTGATTGTCGATTATTATGCAACGCGCATTGCTTGACATCGACTTTTCGAATCGAGGCGCATTGCCTGAGTCGGTCGATTTCCCGAATCAACGCGCATTGCTTGGCGCTGTCGAGTTTTTGCATCAACGCGCATTGCCTGACGGTCGATTTCCCGAATCGCCCCGCGGATTGCTTGACTGTCGATTATTATTCGACGCGGATTGCTTGACGATCGATTTTACGAAGCGACGTGCATCGCCTGTCGGTCGATATTTCGAATCGACGCGCATTCCTTGACGGTCGATTTTTTTAATCGACGCGCATTGCTCGACGCTGTCGAGGGTTTGCATCGACGCGCATTGCCTGACGGTCGATTTTTCAAATCAACGCGCATTGCTTGACTGTCGATTATTATGCTACGCGCATTGCTTGACTATCGATTTTTCGAATCGACGCGCATTGCCTGAGTTGGTCGATTTTTCGAATGAACGCGCATTGCTTCACTTAGTTGATGCTACGAAGCAACGCGCATCGTCTTTCGGTCGACATTTCGAATCATCGCGCATGGGTTGACGGTCGATTTTTTGAATCAGCGCGCAATGCTTGACGCTGTTGAGGGTTTGCATCGACGCGCATTGCCTGACGGTTGATTTTTCGAATCTACGCGCATTGCTTGACAGTCGATTATTATGTAACGCGCATTGCTGGGTGGTCGATTTTTTGAATCAACGCGCATTGCTTGACGCTGTTGAGGACTTGCATCAACGCGCATTGCCTGACGGTTGATTTTACGAATCAACGCGCATTGCTTGACTGTCGATTAATATGCAACGCGCATTGCTTGACTTCGTTGATTTTACGAAGCTCCGCGCAATGCTTGACGGTCGATTTTTCGAATAAACGCGCATTGCTTGACGCTGTCGAGGTTTTGCATCAACGCGCATTGCCTGACTGTCGATTTCCCCAATCAACGCGCATTGCTTGACTGTCGATTATTAAGCGACGCGCATTGCTTGACTTTATCGATTTTTCGAATCGACACGCATTGCCTGCGTTGGTCGATTTTTCGAATGTACGCGCATTGCTTCACTTGGTTGATATTACGAAGCAACGCGCATCGCCTTTCGGTCGACATTTCCAATCGACGCGCATTGGTTGACGGTCGATTTTTCGAATCTACGCGCATTGCTTGACGCTGTCGAGTTTTTGCATCAACGCGCATTGCCTGACGGTCGATTTAGCGAATCGCATCGCGTATGCCTTGACTGTCGATTGATATCATACGAGCATTGCCTGACGATCGATTTTCGAATCAAGGCGCATTGCCTAAAGGTCGATTTCCCGAATCGACGCGCATTGCTTGACTGTCGATTATTATTCGACGCGAATTGTTTGACGATCGATTTTACGAAGCAACGCGCATCGCCTGACGGTCGACATTTCGAATCAACGAGCATTGCTGGACGCTGTCGAGGTTTTGCATCGACGCGCATTGCGTGACGGTCGATTTCCCGAATCAGCGCGCATCGCTTGACTGTCGATTATTATGCAACGCGCATTGCTCGACATTGATTTTTCGAATCGAGGTGCATTGCCTGCGTTGGTCGATTTCCCGAATCAACGCGCATTGCTTGGCGCTGTCGAGTTCTTGCATCAACGCGCATTGCCTGACGGTCGATTTCTCGAATCCCCCGCGCATTGCTTGACTGTCGATTATTATTCGACGCGAATTGCTTGACGATCGATTTTACGAAGCGACGCGCATCGCCTGTCGGTCGACATTTCGAATCAACGCGCATTCCTTGACGGTCGATTTTTTGAATCAACGCGCATTCCTTGACGGTCGATTTTTTGAATCAACACGCATTGCTTGACGCTGTCGAGGGTTTGCATCAACGCGCATTGCCTGACGGTTGATTTTTCGAATCAACGCGCATTGCTCGACTGGGGATTATTATGCGACGCGCATTGCTTGACTATCGATTTTTCGAATCAACGCGCATTGCCTGAGCTGGTAGATTTTTCGAATGTACGCCCATTGCTTCACTTGGTTGATATTACGAAGCAACGGGCATCGCCTTTCGATCGACATTTCGAATCGACGCGCATGGGTTGACGGTCTATTTTTTGAATCAACGCGCATTGCTTGACGCTGTCGAGTGTTTGCATCTACGCGCATTGCCTGGCGGTTGATTTTTCGAATCTACGCGCATTGCTTGTCTGTCGATTATTATGCAACGCGCATTGCTTGACTTCGTTGATTTTACCAAGCTTCGCGCATTGCTTGCCGGTCGATTTTTGGAATCAACGCGCATTGCTTGACGCTGTCGAGGGTTCGCATCAACGCGCATTGCCTGACGGTTGATTTTTCGAATCAACGCGCATTGCTTGACTGGCGATTATTATGCGACGCGCATTGCTTGACGGTCGCTTTTTCGAATCGACGCGCATTGCTTCACTTGGTTGATATTACGAAGCAACGCGCATCACCTTTCGGTCGCCATTTCGAATCAACGCGCATTGGATGACGGTCGATTTTTCGAATCAACCCGCATTGCTTGACGCTGTCGAGGTTTTGCATTACCGCGCATTGCCTGACTGTCGATTTCCCGAATCAACGCGCATTGCTTGATTGTCGATTATTATGGGAGGCGCATTGCTTGACTTTATCGATTTATTGAATCAACTCGCATTGCTTGAAACAGTCGATTTTATCGACGGGATATGACGAAGGCGCGCGTACCACGGGGGTCTCGTCTAGCCGACAAGACGAATCCCTAAGCCAAGGGCTGAGTCTCAACAGATCGGGGCGTGGTAACTGCTCTACCAAGTACAACACCCCGCCAGGTACCTCAGTCGTCTACAGACGATTCCGAGTCTTGACATCGAACTTAAAAAACCCATGATCGACCTTTAGAAGCTGAGCCGACGTACGGTAAGATCCCGTACTCGGCGTGACACTCCGTAAGGCGCACGGGGCTCGTGCGATGACACGTTCGTATACGTGCCACCTAGAAGTATCACATTGTTTTGAGCCTTCCGACTCACGAGACTCCTGATGATATCGTTGCGTCCTTTGACCAGAAAGGATACGGCCTTAGATGCGTTCAGGCATAATCCCACGGATGGTTGCTTCGCACCACCGGCCGCTCGACCGAGTGCGTGAACCAAATGTCCGAACCTGCGGTTCCTCTCGTACTGAGCAGGATTACTATCGCAACGACGAGTCATCAGTAGGGTAAATCTAACTTGTCTCACGACGTTCTAAACCCAGCTCACGTTCCCTGCTGGCGGGTTAACAAACCGACGCTTGGCGAATGTTGCTTCGGAATGATAGGACGAGCCGACATCGAAGGATCAAAAAGCAACGTCGCTATGAACGCTTGGCTGCCACAAGCCAGTTATCCCCGTGGTAACTTTTCTGACACCTCTTGCTGAAAACTCTTCAAGCCAAAAGGATCGATAGGCCGTGCTTTCGTAGTCTCCATGCGTACTGAACATCGAGATCAAGCCAGCTTTTGCCCTTTCGCTCTACGCGAGGTTTCTGGCGTCGCTGAGCTGGCCTTAGGACACCGGCGTTATTCTTTGACAGATGTACCGCCCCAGTCAAACTCCCTGCCTGACAGTGTCCTCGAATCGGATCACGCGGGAGTATGATCGGCGATCGGCCGAAGCCTCACGCCACTCCTTCACGCTTGGCTCTAGAACACTGTGTCAGCCAGGGACAAAGTTCGAGGCGCACGCGCTCCGCCTAACCGAGTAAGTAAAGAAACGATGAAAGTAGTGGTATTTCACCGGCGATGTAGCCATCTCCCACTTATGCTACACCTCTCATGTCTCCTTACAGTGCCAGACTAGAGTCAAGCTCAACAGGGTCTTCTTTCCCCGCTAATTTTTCCAAGCCCGTTCCCTTGGCAGTGGTTTCGCTAGAAAGTAGATGAGGACATTTATTGTGAAGGCGGGACCATGGACAATGGTCCAACCTGTGCTGCCTCGCCTCTAGGGCATACGCTACCGGCTTCTATCTATCTTTTCAGACCGAGCGCCCCTGCCAAGACACCGGACGATGAGAAAAATCCTTTGGCCATTGCTGGCTCGTACTTAGCAATCAGAGCGATTTCGTTTCATTGCAATCCGTCTTCCCTGAAGGAGGTCCATTGCGGCAGGTATCCCCAGGCGGGAGCGACAAGATTCCAATGTTACCGCGGGGAACCTCGGGAAGGCTCGCCGCTATGTCCCGCCTGGACATGACTCAGAGTCAAAGGAGTTTGTAGGACTCTGAAGGACCAGGGAGGCGGGAACCCGAGCACACCACATCGCCGGGTGAGTCTAGTCCCCATAGGCGCGGAGCGGTAAAGGTTCTCTCCGAAGCATGGTACCCGCTCGTTGCAGCCAGCAACGAAGACTGTCCGGGCAGAACGGGCCATCACTTCCCTCGTCGGGAGGCTGCTCAGGTGGGAAGTACGTTGTGTACGACCTCGTTCGACAAGGAGAGGGATTTGGATGAGGCGAGGTTGCCCCCGCCAAAAGCCTGGGTAGGGCCTTCACGCCACCACATGAGCGCGAGCACGGCAGCACAAATCGATCTTGCCTGGCTTCGTCATAGGCTGCCACCTTATTTCTCAGTTTTCAACAAGCGGACCCGTAGGTCCGCTTCTGAGATTGAATTTCTTCATCTGGGCTTTGCCCATCGCTTGGACAGGGTGGCAGTCTCCGTTTGGCATTTTTCATAATAGAAATACGTTCGATCGATCGTTCGTGCGCCAGCAAGCCCCCACGCTGCAGCGTTCGAGCCCTCCTCCGCCAGCTCTCCGTTCGGAAGACTCTCATGACCGCCTGGCCGTCCAGAGTCTTCGAAGACTCACATGAGCCCGCGGGCGCAACCCAGAGCCTCGATTTACTGTCGGACTGCTCCGAGAGGAGCAGTACCGCGCCACCGTCCAGGCTCGCATGGTCACACCCGCTTGATCCAGAGTCCCCCGAGACTCACGTGATCGTCCGATTCGACCCAGGGCCCCGAAAGAATTTCAAGTCGCCGTACGGGACGGTGCAGAAATCCCCGAGGCTTACGTGGCCGAAAAGAAAGAAAATCCAGAGTCCCCTCTGACGACTCACATGACAACCCCGCGCTGCCCAGAGCCCCGAAGATTCACATCACCACGTGAGGTGGTGCAGAATCCCAAGCCTCACATGGCCGCAAGGATAGCCCAGAGTCCCCGGAGGCTCCTACGCACTGGAGTAGTCCAGAGCCTCCAAGATTCACTTCGCCGCTCGTGAGAGCGGCGCAGAATCCCGAGGCTCACATGGCCACTTCAGGCGGTCACGAGTCCCCGAATAGGCTTGGTTAGGAGCCCGCCGGTGCTAACTCTCTTACCTTTCTACGAAAGGCATCCATCGGGACCCCGAGGAGGTATAACACCAACTTGAGCGCCAGAGGCTATGTGTTCGCTTGGCACCCCAGTAGACAGTCCGTAGACCTCCGTCGTTTCACGAACGTTGCCTGGCGTCCACGCGACACCGCCAAGCGCATTTCCTAACAACGCGGATGAAAATGCCACGCAACCACCTTTCAACATCGAAAAGAAATTGCCAGTCCACGTCTCTCCAGCAGAAGCTGGTTCTGCCCTTTTGGGACGAGGGCTTCCTCTTAAGTAAATCTTAAGGGTCGCCTCTATCTACGCCCAACAGTAGATAGGGACAGATTAATGTCGATTAGTTTAACGGGCAGTACCTGGTCATCGCCCCTAACTACGCGGCTCCCATGAGCGCGGGGTCGAGAAATCACGCGACCAACGCGGCCCCGCAAAGCGGTGCCTACCGGTTCGCTGCTGAGGATGCGGGCCTCAATCGCATTACCGGTCGAGTCGAGTGACTTTCCGACACTCTAACAGCTAAGCAGGCTGCTATCCGAGCTGGTGATACGCAGCTCACCCGTCGGGACCCCCGAGGAGGTCCCTGGCCAGCATACGGCCTAACCACTGCCCCCACGAGTCCAAACTCAATGGCTGGGACCGACTACGCGCCGGTGGCCCCCCAGCCCCAATGGTACCAGTCTAGATCACTGGTGGGATCTTCGCAGCATATAGTCGTGCTGCTGCACTTCGACGGGCCCGCACCGTCGGCCGTGGTAGGCCAGCTGGAACGGCGGTGTCGCCACTCACCGAGGCCCCCACAGTCCTCATCGCGAAGGAATCAGCCCATGGGAGCCCTCCTGCCGCGTCCGCTCCTACACGCACCTCCATTCACGGCACATATCCATTCATTCCGCACACCAGATCCAAGCCCCAGACATTCACACTCTCACTCACCCATCCCCGTTCACTCACACATACTCCCTCCTTCTTGCAAATGCCATTTTCGCGAACACACAGATACGTTCATACTTCTCTCTGTCCGCAAGCACCCCACTCACATCCACGCTGCCATTCCCATCCACACGCACCCCCCATACATCTAAATCCGTCTCATTCTCATACCTCGGGCAATCACACAAGACATGCTTCCAGTCCTCGCACTCTCCACTGCACATGCAGCTCTCACACCCCGCCAGTCCCCGTTTGTACAAAAACCCATTCATACTCCCGTGCCCGGTGAGCAGGTAACTCGCACTCATTCCGAAATCAAACGATCCCTTCCTACACGCAAACCTCACGTCTCTTATCCATTCATACGTCACCCGTCCCTTCTCACTCACGTTCCATCTATCCTGCCATACCTCAATAGCTCTATTATGCACCAACTTCTTACACTCATTCACACCCAACCCTTGCACTTCATCGTCAGCCACCAGATCATTCTCATTCACACGCAAATCATTCTTATACCTGAAGCACACGTCCACACACACTCGAGGACCCAAGGCAGGTCCCCCATGAGGACCTGCGTGGCCACCGTCGAGACCGTCCTACAGACACACAGACTCGCACACATACCTACTCTCTGACATCTATTCACCATTCCCCGTCCATACCTATACCTCATCGCCCCACCCCATACACTCACACCGAACAACACACACGCCGCAAACAAACCCTTCTGCAACACTCTCACCGCCTTCCTCCGCAGTCCCCATTTACTCTTAAGCACACGCCGCAATTTCCCCATCACTTTCTCCCTCATACACTCCAGGTGCAGCCTGAAACCCATTCGCTCACTCATCCATACTCCCAGATGCTTCACTCGCTCGACATACTTCAAACGCTTACCATTCACACGCACACTTGGCCTTCGGTTCACACTTATGCTTCCGTTCATCAACATCATGGCCGTCTTCTCCAGTTCACACGCACTCCCACGCTCTCTCCCCATTCGCACACCATCTGCATCCAATCACCCACCTTTCGCTCCAGCACCTCTCGGCTCCGGCTGTTCACACACAACACCAGATCATCCGCATAAGCCACACACATACACTCCTGCCCCCGCAGCCGCCACAGCAAGGAGTCCATCATCAGGTCCCATATATATGGACCTCACACGGACCACTGCGGGCAGCCGCGGTGGACGTCCTTCCACACGACTTCATTCGCTCCAGTCACACACACCTTTCTCTCGCAAAAGTCATCACGCAACAGTCGCTCTTCCGCACATCCCCATTCACGCAACGTCTCAATCACACTCGTCTACTCCAGATTGTCAAATGCACCCATAAAATCAACAATGACACCCAACACATACTTACTTTCACACCCTTACACATACGTTCTCACTTTTTCCCAGGCATGCTCCACAGACATTCCTTTCACGAATCCACACTGCGCATCATTCATTCTGCCAATCGCTCTTCTCTCCATCCTCTCAACCATCATTCGTTTCAGCACTTTCGCAAACACAGAGAGGCGGCACATCGGCCAATACGAGGCCGGATCCGAACTCACTCTCGCTGGCGACTTCAGCAATATTATCAATCGTGCCTTCTTCCATTCTTCGGGGAAACGGCCCGTCGTCAAACACAGGTCGTACAATCGCTTCAGCCATCCCGGAATCGCTCGATGAATCGCTCTCAACATTTCCGTGCATACCCTATCCAGACCAGGTGCCTTACGCAGCTTCATTTTCTCCACCGCCCTTTCAATCTCCTCTCCCCCAAACTCACCCCCATTCGCACCCATGTTCACACCCTCCCGGTCCCTCGGCGCCAAAGGCGCTTCGGGCCCAGGGGCATCCATTCCTGCGGCCGGGAAAAACCTATTCATCAAGGCATCCACACTGTCCCGCCAGGTGGTCGTAAACGCACCCGGCACTCTCACGCTACTTAGACTCTCCCGCACACGCTTTCCCATACATATCTTGTACACATCACTCCATGGGTCCTGATTCCGTGTCACTCTGACGAATTGACTCCAATTGTCCTCTTTCGCTCTACACATTTCTTTCTTATACTCCGCAAGCGTTCGTCTGTGATCATCCCTCTTCCTTTCATACTCCCTGACGCTCCTCCTGGCCCGTTGGTAGTTCCGTCTGGCTCTACCAACGACCTTCTTCATGCGTTCCAGCTCGTCATTCCACCATCTCATTCTTCTCATCTTCACACTCACTCGCTTCTTCAGTCGCTGCTCATTCGCCCTTAGGATCCACGCTATAATTCGCTCAAGCACTCTATCCACATTCATCTTGTCCATCAGATCTGCACCCTCTCTTCTTGCACACTCTTTCAAGTCCTCAGCATACCCTGCCCAATCCACACCAACCAACGTCCATCCCTGCCCGGCCGCCTCATTAACCTCCCTTGCACACACATACACTACACGGATCAGGATCACGTTGTGATCACTGATCCCACAGTCATTCTTCACACTCCGTTTGTACCGGCACCGCTCACTCACCCCACTCACCAAACTCACATCTATGTCACTCTTCCCAGTCGGACCATCGTACGTAAACCATTCGCTCGTCTCATTCAGCACAGTCATATTATTCGTCAGTATCCACTCATCCACATACTCGCCTCTTGCACGCGTCACCGTTCCCCCGATGTCGCCCTTGCTGAACCACAAGGGCGACTCCGCATTTGCATCCACGCCTGCGAGGAGCCTCCTCGACGCCACACGCACACGGTCCATGTAAGCCAGGTAGGGCTCCAGATCGGCGCCCCACCGGCAATACACTGGCACTACAAACATTTCGCCGAGGTCGCCTTTCAACCACACGCAGACACCATACTCATCCGTACATTCCCTTATACACACCGACTCAATCGTCCTGTCGTTCACCACAATCGCTGCCTTCACAGTTTCATCCTCATTCGCATACACAGTCATGGCCAGAGGCAGTCCCATCACTCGCCCATCCCTTACATACGGCTCCTGCAGCAGAGCCACACTCACACCATTCGGACACATGCATACACCCGGGTCGCTTGTCACCGCGTAAGACCGCTGACAATTGACCTGGATCACATTCACGCTTCGTTCATCCATTCCATATACGTGCCCGCTCTCTCTCAGCCGCTCTCACGTATTCTGGACACCCGTCGGACAGGAGCGAGTGGCTGCAGCCATTCCCAAGCAACCTACAGTTTCTACACGCGACCTCACCCTTGCATTCTTTGGCCAAGTGTCCAGTCTCGCCACACCTCAGACGCACCTTCTCCTTCACACTGTACTCACGCATCATGTGCCCATAGGCGTAGCGGCCATGGCACCGCATCACGCTCACGAATTCTTTGACTTTCAACGCCTGCCAGTCAACAAACACTCTTCCTTCCGCACACAGTACACCCTTCACCCTCGTATCCACCACCACCGTCACATTCCCACAGGCTGCACCCATCCTTGCACGCTCTTCCTAAAATCGCTGTCGCTCACTTTCCCGTTCAAGTTTCGCTCGTACATCTGCCCCAGCAGGTGCTCGTTCGTGACCTCGTTCGCCACGTCGAAGACGATCAGCTTCGGACCGATCCTCCGAGGAAGATCGACCCTCGGCCCCGCCTCGGCGAACTTCGGACACTCCCGAAGCGCCCGCACCTCACTTTCACGGACTGTCTCGACAGCCACCGCTCCACTCCTCGTCTTTCTCACTGCTCGCACTCTCACGTTCACTTCCTTGCTTACGTTCTTGAGGTTGCACTCCTTGACCTGCTCACCGGTCATCTTCGAGCTCTCATCCATGGGCCTCACCACGACCGCACAGGCATACGCCCTCGTCGGCTTAGCCACCTCAGCCACCACACCATCCACCCGCCCACCCTCCGCGGCCGATCCGCCGACCGACTGTCCCGTCCCAGCCACACTCGCATAGGACCTAGGTCCCACCATTCCCGACCGCACTGCCATGGCAGCACCTGACGCCTCCCTCTTACTCACCTTCCTTTCCCACTCATCCAGCCGGCCCATCAACCTCTCGTTTCTGGCCACCAGCACCATCGCATGCTGCTCATACTCAGCCGCGCAATTGAGGATTGTCTCCGCCACGCCGTTGCTGACCTTGCTGCTCTCCTTAACAGTATCCCCCGCAATGTGCTGCCAATGTCTCCGCCGACCCCCACCAGCGTCTCGACCACCACCTCGCAATCGCCCGCTCGCACGCTCGCACGCCCGACATCGCCCGTCCCCGCCCCGCTAGCACGCTCGCTCGCCCCACCAGACTCGCCCGCATCGCTCTCAACATACGTGCCGCCCGCAACACCCGCGAAGCTTGGAGCACCCGAACCGCTCGCACGCCCACCATCCGCTCCCTCATCAGACCGCTCGCTCGCACGCCCACGCCGCTCTCCGCCCTCCTTCTCCTCCTCCAGCATCTTGTTGTTGTTGTTTTTTGTATTTTTGTGCATCACCTGGTTCTTACCCTCGGGGTCGCGAGACCCCAAGGAATGTTTAACGGGACATCCTACATGTCACCCGGTCCGTACGCCCTCAGGACCGGGAAGACTTAATACACTCGGAGGGCGGCAGGTATCCGAGGTTGGTGCTCGCGCGATCGCTACTAGCGGCTGGGCCTGCCCCCCAGCCAGGACCCCATCGCCGCCACCAAAGCTTAGGGTTAGGGATTTATTATGGAGGTTGTCATCCTCGTGGCCCGGGCGGTTAAGCCAAGGCCCCCGCTCCTGGGGGTGCCACATACCACCAGAGCCCGACTCGTTGAGCCCACATGCAAGCATGCAGTCCCCGTTCTCCAGACACCGGCGGGTCGTTGCGACACCAGCCAGGCCTACGGTCTAGTTGGCTAGAGTGCCCCGGGGACGCCAAGCCCCACTGTGCCCCGCATGACGAGACACAGCACCCTGGGTACAGCCTAATGCGGTTTAGCCGCAATTGCGTTGCCCGGTCCTGACCACGAGGAGATACGCGTTGGGCACTTGTGACAGCTAGATGACAGCGCTGCCACTTACAGGACCAGTAGATAGGGACAGAGGGAATCTCGTTAATCCATTCATGCGCGTCACTAATTAGATGACGAGGCATTTGGCTATAGCCTCTAGCAGCCATGCCACGCGTGCGCGGCGCCGACGGAGCCGGCGCCGCACCCACGTAGGCGGCATAAACTAGATTTCCGGGGCTTAACCCCCCCGTTGGGTATACTAATTCTATTTTATTTAGTCTTTTCAACTACAGAAGTTACGTCAAATCAAAAAAGGGGAACAAAGCGGTAAGGTACCGCCGAAACCACAGCCAAGGACTTGCGGTAACGGGCCTGGAAAAATCAGTAAAACAGAGTTCACTCGACCACGAGTGATTTGCGAATATTGGCCACCCCCTTAAGGGGGGTGTTTCCAGGGAAAACCACGTGGAGGTTTTCGCGCGGGCGCACTTGCCCGGCTCTGCCGCCGTGGCAAGGCCTCGCAGGAGCAAGGCCGTCTTACGACTCGCACCTACTTGACTGTAACGAGCCCTAGGGTTCGCCCCCACCATGGAGGTCTAATCTTATAACTACCCTTATTCGACCGCGATACGCCGCAAAGCTCATCACGGTCGAGTACCAACCTTGCCACCCTCATTATTCATCCAAAAACGAATTAGCGATTTCTATCGACGACCGCAACTCAATAAGCTATACGGTCAACAGATCACTTTATTTAAGCGTAACTTTAATAAGCCGCGTTGCTTGCCTCGCGGCATCGCACCGCGGCAACCAACAACAATGGGCATGACAGAGCAGGTCGCCTTATTTAACCTTAACGTAAGCTCCTCCGCGTTCCCACGATACTTATTTATTTTTTCTTTCGCGGCGTCTGATAAATATGATTTGTTTTCGTAGCGGACTGTACCGTCCGCCACGATCAACTCATCATTGAATTTAATGACCAAGTCGGGCTTTGTTAGTACCCCTGTAATATTCACCGGCTGCTCTACTATGACGGTATGCCGCACGGCTACTTTTTGCGCAACAAAATTTTTAATTTCATCATGTCTTCGAATACGTGCCGGCTTGGTCGCAATGTACCCCCCAATTACATGACCAAGCGTCTCCGGTTGGGAGAATCACCTCCGGCACCGTATGTCCTGCCTGGCGTTGGTACGCCGCAGCACGACCCAAGTGCCGAAGGTGTTCATCCTCATCCGGAGCCCATCAATGTACCGCGAGACGCCGAGGAGCTTAGGATCACCTAGCCACTTATTCCCTATTTTATCATGCTGGAAATGCCGGAAGCTCTGACCCTGAGACCCCAACCGGTCCCATTCGGCCGCTATATTGCGTCCCGTTTTTGCCTTAAGGGCGTTAAACTCGACTATGTTTTCCGGGAGCCGTCGGGATCCCAGGGCCCGCGCACACCTCCGCGCCGACTCACGACATTCCCCCCTAATCCTAATAGCCGCCATAGCGGGGTCCCGGGACTGCGATATATTTACATGCGATCTTATTGTCGCTAATTGAGTAACCCTTTCAAATCTAATCAAACCCAACCCTCCCTGACTTTGTGATGTATAAAACAATCCCCTCTAAAAACATTAAAAAAGTAATAAAGGACGCCAAGTAAAAAAAATTTGACCGTATAAAAATTCTGATTTAACTCAAAATATTTTTTTTTTTAATTCAAACAATGGCGCTATTATATTTATCAATTCAGGCGTACAAAAAAAGTGAAATAATTTTTTTTATTAAATAGCCAAGCAAGTTTTCTAGAAATGTTGTAAACAAAGTTGTTAAATCTTAAGAATAACATTTTTCCAAATATTTTGTTTTCATTTTAAAAAATCATATTACTATTGTAACATCAAATTGATATCATCGGTATATAACTGTACAACGTATGTACCACATAGGTACACTGGAAATGCTGTGCAACGACTTGGCGTGCATGGTTAAGGAAAAAAGCTCGAGAAGGTACACAATTTTCCGTTCCTTCTACCTGCATAAACAAGTTTTACGACTATGTATGTATATATATATATGTGTGTGTGTGTGTGTGTATTTTCAATCGTAACATCGCATCAACTGCCGGAGTTATTAGCAATGCGATTTGTTGCCTCTTGCTCTAGTGTGATTCGAACGGGATAACATTGATATCGGTGTTATCGGCGTATTCATCGGTCCACACAATTCACGTCACCGGGTCAGAGCTACGTTATATCAATTATTAATAAATATTCGACTGTATCCGGGCAAACCATCGAATATGGCGTAATGAGTGTCACCAGTATTACCTACATATTTCTTTTTCCACCATTAAGACGACGGAACCGCAATTCTACGCTGAAACTTGCCGATGCTGTAACTCAAAGACGGATACTGTGAACCATTACATTAAAGTCTCTGTGACAAAATATATTTCATGTAATGAATAAAATTGTGTGTTAGAGGAGAAAGTTCATACTTACATATATCATATTAAATTGTGCAAACAAAATCCGATTTCATGTATCGTGCGGTCTAATACGGATCAAATCAAGATTTAAACTTGCGGCAGCTTGTTCACTGAGTTCAGTAGTTGGAAAGACGAAATCCTCCGCCGAGCTTTTTTCCTTAACCGTGCACGCCAAGTCGTTGCACAGCATTTCCAGTGTACCTATGTGGTACATACGTTGTACAGTTATATAACGATGATATCAATTTCATATTACAATAGTAATATGATTTTTTTAAATGAAAACAAAATATGCGGAAAAATGTTATTCTTAAGATTTAACAATTTTGTGTACAACATGTCTAGCAAACTTGCTTGGCTATTTAATAAAAAAAATTATTTCACTTTTTTTGTACGCCTGAATTGATAAATATAATAGCGATATTGTTTGAATTCAAATAAAAAATATTTTGAGTTAAATCAGAATTTTTATACGGTCAAAGTTTTTTTACTTGGCGTCCTTTTTTACTTTTTTGAAGTTTTCAGAGGGGATTTCATCTCATTTGAAAGGAGAAAAATCTTTTTTTCGTTTAGCTTTAGTCTAAAGAGTGAATTTTAAATGACTGTCGTCGAATATCCATAAGTCGAATATCCATAAGTACGATACCCATAAGTATGGATATCCATAAGTCGGCTATCCATAAACCGAATACTCATAAGGGAGTATAGAGTAGAAATGAATGCCAGAAATGGAGGGAGGTAGAGATAAGTGAGTTTGTTTGGGTTCCCTCTATACTCACTTTTCCTCTACCTTCCGCCATTTCTGGCACTCATTTCTACTCTATACTCTCTTATGGATATTCACTTATGGATATTCGACTTATGGATATTCGTACTTATGGATATTCGACTGATGGATATTCTACCACAATCGAATTTTCGACAGTCTTCACATTTTTAGTTCGCCATGCCCAAAGATGTATATTTTTTGGGTGGAGGATTTAAGAGAAATCAATATTGTCATCCTGTCAACACTTAAAGCTCTAAGAATTTTTCTATTACGTATGTGTGATGCAAGACAAATTTATATTTGTTGCTTTTCGATACCTACAGGTATGCAGTTTTTTTAAATCTGCGATCAAGCTAATACGTCCATGTGTGCATTCACAATACTTTCAACCCAACAATACCTATCGGCATACATTTTTCGTTGTCCTCGAGCAATTTGAAGTTCATATTTTTCAATATACAGTAACTGGAAAAAATACACATTGTTCGTAACCTGTGGTTGATCAAAGAGAATTCCATATTTCTTGGCGGTTTGTTCTCTTTAATACAAAGTATTATGTAGACGCACTCAGTGCCCTGCTTGCCGTTGTGTTCACAATTTCGTAGAATTGTTTGAAATCTGAATTTGCGACATGAAGAACCTTCGTTAAATTGACTATTGGCCCTAAGAAGGGCCATTTGATTTTCCACTCATGGCAGCTCTCCATCATCACTGTGGATTCAGCAACGTAGATGCCTTAAATAGTATGAAGCACGTAGAGCGCATACCTGTCCAAGCGATTGCAGCAGGGAATGCGCTAAACTCACGAACAAGCAGCGTATTACACCTATAAATTCAGTGGTGATTCAGTGGTAAATAGTTAATACATAAAATATACATGCTACATTTGCGCTAAAAATAATATGTAAACATCTTTAGCATTTCGGGGCCAACTTTGTTGGTTGACGATTAAATCGTCAACACACATCCAAGTGTTGCCTTTACTTCGCAACATGCTTCTATAATGCCCTTCAATTTCACTCGCACCGTGATGGAAAATAGCGCTGATAACTCTGTAACGATGCTGATTGATTCGTACAATGGTTGTAGGCACTGCGTTAATAATGCATTTTTTCTTTACAATTGTACCTTTTTTTTCAAATAATAATAATTGGATGACTAAAACTTTCTGGACGGATACAATTTCTATCTTTTGAAGCAATGAAAATGAAGCACAATGTGAACAAGCATTCTCAACCCTCATCCACTTCTCTACATTGTAGGTAATAATATTTTGTAGAGTGGGGGCTACTTTACGCAGCGGAGGTACTGTCAATAGCAAAAAGTTATCAGGATGGCAATTACTTATTTTTGTGCCGCAAAAATTACATGAAATCAGTGAAGTTATGTCGATTTGCATAGTATTTTGAATAGATTCTATTTTTTCGGAAAGAAAAGCAATAAACTTGCTTGCATCTTGTTGATTAGGTCTAATGAACATATCACCTGCAAATTTCCGAACTGGAAATATGTCAACACATGCATGTTCAGTTATGTATGCTTCAATAACAAATTTAACTACACTTGCCTTTTTGGAACAAAAGAATACAGCATCTCGGATCGAAGGACAATGTATGAGACACTGCATGCTAGCATTCGCAAAACACGATACGTTATCATTATTGGGAAATCCTCTTACGTGAAAAGATAATGGACGTTGTTCACTCTGATGTGCCATTTCCTGACACTCCAAAATCCTGGTTGCTACTGCCCAAACCAAATCGTATATTTTTGCAATGCGTTGTTAAGCGAGGTTTAAAGGCATAAGATCGGACCTGTAATGTTTTCGCAACCGGTTATACTCAACTATAGATTTCGAGTTAGCTTTTACAGATGCAGGGTCGTAGTTAATGAGGTGTAATCCTTGCAACGTTGTAACGCGCGATAGAGCAACATAAATTTGACCACAGATAAATATGGAATTACCTGCTTCGACGACAGCATGTTTCAAACTAAGTCCCTGTCTCTTGTGGATAGTCATACCATAACTCAGACAAATAGGAAATTGTTTTCGCACAACAAACGCACGATGCATTATTTCAAATTTAACAGCTAAACGTTCCAATGTATATTCCGATCCAGATGGCAGTAAAACTGTAATAGTTTCAACATCATCTGTATGAACATCTGGCCGTATAGAAACGATTTTTGCGATAGTACCATTAACGAGTCCAAGAGTGACATCGATATTCCTTCGAATCATTATTTGAGCACCAATCTTAACGATTATTGATTTAGCCAGCCCTGCCGTTTTCGAGCTACTCTCTTCATCACAACATAATGCTTTAGGAACTCTTTTCCTCAAATAAAACTCACAGTCAATGGTATCTCTTGCAATAAAATGTATATCCACGGAAGATATTCGTGCTAACAAAGCCGAATTTAAAGTATCACACTGGTGACACGTAGGAAGTAAACAGACGGTATCAGGCGGTAAACCACAAATATAATAACATAATTCATGTATTCGACCGTCGATAGTTTGTTCGTTAAACTGTAATTTTCTTGATTCCAAAGCCTTTGTATCAGAATCAGTGACATTGCCTACTCGAATCCTGGATAACAGATCTTTATACGAAACATCGTCCTTTTGACGCATATTTATCGTCAATTCATCATAATGAAATAATGTTATCCATAAATCGGTGGAACCCATTGCACCAATGTATTTTTCTATCTTATCTGGCGATAGCATCACAAGTACTTGTTCTTCGAGTACGGGCGGAAGCTATAATAAATCACCGAACAAGAGAATATGTTTCTTTCCGAACCAACCATCCCCTGAATCGGATGTATTGAATATTTCTGTCAACCGCAAATGAATGTACATCAAGGTGACATTGCAAATCATAGAAATTTTGTCAATGATTAGCAATGCGAAATTTTTCAGCTCATGGCGCAGTAGTTTAAGAACCCCATCTGAAAGTGGCCTATATTTAGGAGTATGACCATGTTCGACTGGCAATTGGAACAAGCGGTGAATTGTCAAACCATCTACATTCAATGCGGCTATTCCCGTTGGAGCGGTTAACGCTGTATTTTTATTGAGATTTTTCTTTATCCAAGTTCTAATAGTTTTTATAAGAAAACTTTTTCCTGTTCCTCCTTCTCCACTGACATATATTCTGATAATCGTTTCATCTGAGCTTAGAGCATGAATAACTTTGCCAAAAATCCGTTTCTGATCCAAGTTTAATTCTTGTATCATTTGCGAGAGGATGTTAACTTGAAGATGATGTGCGCCATCTTTGAAATCTTTGATTGCTTCCTCAACCTCAACAGGAACACATTCTAACTCATTGTTATTGTCTGAATGATCCTTTTTGTTTTCGGGACTATTCACCAAATGTCGGTGAACTTCTTCATTAACATAACCAATTGCTTTTCTTATTTCCGTTATTTTATCATGATATTGTAAAGCCGCTACGAGCTCCAACTGAATTGCCGAAAAGGCTTCAGTATAGGTAATATAATCATTTTTCAATTCCTCAAATTTGCGCCAGGGTTTGAATAAAAGCAATAAAGTGAAATAGTAGCGCTCAGGTTCAGTTTTAACATTATATATATAATGATTTATAAGTAAACCTCTTGAGCGCTTCTTCAAATATGTAAATTTATCGATTTCTACTACTTCCAGCATTTTGGGTTTTATTTATGTAATATCGTACCACTTGACGAAATCGTAGAGATTGAGGGAATCTAATTGGCCCGGTCTGTTCGGGTAGAAAGTATCAATAACAGAAGGATAGAATAAATCGGTCGATTCAGGATCCAATTTCTCAATATCCTTACGTTTTTTAATTTTCTACTTCGAATAGTATTTACGTCCAACCACTTGATAGTAGTTTGGGAATCAGTTCCGTGCAATGGAATACCGAGGACGCTATCAGCAGCTTCAAGAGCACCACATTCACGATGACTCAACAAACGCATGGCCCAATTCCAAAGATTACTAGCCACGGATCTAGAAGAATTTATAATATCTGTTGAACTGCAGTTATTACCCTTTTCAGGTTTAACAATATACTTCGTCGTGTAATATGTTAATATTGTGGAATACTCTCCAACGAATTGTATATCCATGTTACCTTCCCAAACACAGAGTACAGCCAGGTTATAATCATTAATGTAAGCTTCAGCAGGGCTACGTGGTAGATCATAGAGTCTGCTTTTTGTTCGTAAAGTCTTTTTACCAGCAATTAAGACAGCGACATCGCGGAGCTTAAAAGTTTCCGTTAAGGGACGAGGATGACCAAATCTGCAACGCCGGATAAAACCAGTTGTTGTCTTTATATTTCGTAAGCAATAAGAATTATGACTGTGTTTCTGATGACTATTTACTCGTCTGTATAGTTGCGGTGAGACATTCTTGTCTGGCATCCTGCACGTTACATAACTAAGTATAAACGAGGCAACATCTTCCGGTAGAGACTTATCTATTATCGGGGCATCCTCGACCCAAATTAGAAGGTGGAAATGTTGAGCACCTCTACTTTGATATTCCCTACGCCAGAAATAATGTTCTACTTTTTCCTATCGGGTTAGCAGGTGAAATAATGAAATCGAGCATAGCTATGAATTTAATATCAATAAATCTGGACGTAGCCACCGGATCAGCAACGATACGTTCCATCGGGTTAATTTTCGTACTCGGTGGAACTTTGTGTAGATCACGAAGATGGTCAATTAAATCATCCCAAAGCAACTCACTGGGACTGATTGTTAAAAACCATGTAGCCGGGCCATAATGACGAGACATACACAATAACTTACTTCTAGGAATTCTCCAAAATTGTTCCGTATTACGTAATCTAGAAAATATTGTATTTAAATTAGATTCTAACTTCCCTTTAGACATTTTATCAAGGTAATTACCTGCGGTATATTTCTCGCGAGGATTTGTTACGTTCAGTTTATGGAAGATACCAGCATTCATTTGTCGTATACTGTTATTGTTTAATGCATAAAAGAGATATTGAATATCTAACCGAAATTGCGGATGTTTCGACATAAATCTAGACTTGTAAAATTCAAAGTCAGTTAAAGGAACGGCTCTTTCTCCGTCCTGACCATTCTCCCCGTACGGATATAAATCTGGAAAACATTTTAAGTCTAAATGTTTAAGACGTTTGTCCAAAGGGACATCATAGATCTTCAGCATTTGATAACGATCGGTTGCAGAAACATTAATCCTTTTTTCATGGACGGGATAAATAGTAAACTGTTCATAATATGGATGCGATTGCTGCATCTGAGTGACGAGCGCACCTTTCTTTTCTCCGTTTAATTCGGTATTGGACCTTGGGTCTCCACTTTTTTTATTGCACGACACAATATCATCAGTCTTTACTGGCACGCTTACCGGATAAGGCTTGAGTTGCTCTTGAAACTCAACATTATTCATTTTTTCTAACAATTCTTCATGACATTTTGGTAACTCTATACCTAAATATAAAGGATTGTTCGACTGTAACCAACTCAAGGCCGTCCATACTTTTTTCAAGTTAACTAATCGTTCCCATACGATTTTAGATTTTTTAGGAATGCCCCGAATGATTATGTACAACTTATGATTGCAATTAATTGGTTCGTATGGAGAACATATTTTTTTTAAGTTTCCTCGGTCGGTAGTGGTAAAATAAAGCTGGTGCCTACTGCCTTAGGAACTAGATTTTTGTGTGGGAGCTTTTTATTCATAACAGTCCCTAATCGTTGCACAACTTGAAATGCTTTTGCACGTTGAATTAAAATTTCTTCATCAGAATTCAGCCCCATTACTCCGTAAGGAACTTTCCGAACGTCAAGATCATTCAAAATGCGAGTTGGCGGCATCTTGTTTTCCCTGAACTTTCCATGACAATATCGGCAGATATGATAATTATCTTCTGTTATCGTCCTTTGACGAAAAAATTCCTCAAATTTATCCCATTCATCTCCGTATTTGGACACATTAGAGACTGCGATGCGGATGATATTGCTGTCAAGACAGTGTTTTTCGCAAGAGATGCAAGGAAAGCGCGGAACATCCATCGACCGTTTAGTAAAAGCCATGAACGCGGAAATGAATTCGGTTCTTATCTGAGTTTCGTCTAGATTAATTTCCTTTGCTTTTATTTTAAATGCTTGGGCTGTCCGTTCAGCTTGGTCAACAATATCTTGAAGCATTTCGATGTCATTTTTATTTAAAGCCTCATCTAGACTCGTTGATTTCTTATTCAAAAACATAAGATGATACATCAATCTAAAGATGCGTCGAATAGCAGGAAAATGAGAAGATAACATTTGTATTGACAAAAATTTGGACGAACATGTGTTTGGGTTGATATAACAACCGTGAGAATGACCAAGTTTCTCTGTGCTCATGTTATTTGAACATTTATTAATAGGACGTAAAATGCTGTCCAATTTAATAAGTGTGCAATTCATAAACTGCTGGAAGATATCTTTTAAATTATTTACCATTTGATCATCGTTCGTTTTACATATTTGCGTGCACTTCCATGATTTTCTTCTTTTGCTATTAGTTTGTATTAAAGGTAATAAATTCATAAGTTTACCTTCTGAATTCATTATGATCGGTTCAATTCGATTGAAAATATGATACATAGTTTCTCTAAAATATGCCTCTGAAGAAGGATTATGCAGAGATTCTCCACATAACATTTAAATAAACTCGTTACGATCGGAACATGAATAACCGGTAATACGTGTTAGACGTACTTCAATCTTCTCTTTAGTATCTTTCAGAGTCTTTTTTAATTGAACAATATATGTCTGTCGAGTATAAAAACACCACGTTACAATTCGTTCCGCTTTGAGTCGGTAGGCCAAAGGCGCAAAGCCCGTTAAATCAGACGACAAGTTTCGAACATACCTCTCTTTGGTATATTTAGATTTCACGCAAGTATTCCTTTTAATAAATGTTAAATATTTTTTAAAAATATTTTCTGCTGTGCCTTTTGCATCTCCGTTTTCTTTTTATTGTGAACTTGATAATAATCGCGCAGGTATTTATTTCGAAAACATCTATTATGTACCGCTGGAATTTTAGATTCTACTAATACGTGCGAATTACTTTCACTAGCTGCTACATTATCAGTATCATCGCCCAATTTGACACCATTATTTTCTAATGACTTTTTACACCCCGCTTTCACGAAATTAGAAACTTTTCGTTTGTAATAACTTAGTGGGATTGCAGCATGGGCATGATTGTCGTCATTCTGATCAGTTACAGTCATCTCGGATACTTTGCTAACGGAAAATTCTCTCCGCCCTGTTTTATTATTCTTATTAATCGCTTCTGACGGACCAGGCTCCTGTACATTGTGGTCACCTTGAACCACACATGATATAACGTCAGCCTCCAGTGTCTGGCACGGAAAATGTTCAACTTTTCTTGATTGCAACATATATAGGCAGTGTTCACGCATTCGTAGATGGTCATACGTAACACTCTCTGGTTTTATGTCCCCTAAGATTGATACAGCAAATGCCATCGAAAACAATGCACAGTCATTACTATTTGGCTGTTTTTCAACCAGCGGAAATACGACGGAATTGGTTTCACTAAAATTATAATAGGGAAATAATTTTTCTACGTACAGCTTATGATAGCGGTGCAGCTGCTTATGCCCAATAGAATCAAATATATATATTTGTTTCGTATCATAATAACTGCATACCCAATGACCATTTTCATGAGGCTTATATGCAGGCATTATCAATTGGTCGCAGCTAAATAAAATCTGAATATGCTTTCGATTTTTTGCAACCGCCTGGATTCGATCCGGGCGATAGAGATGCCATGGTGATCGCTGCTCGAATTCTGAATTGGACGCAACGTATAATAGTTTTCCAAATTCCTCAACATGATCTGCATTGAGCTGAGAACCGTCGCTAATTAGACGATTCTGACGAACGTGGAATGGTTCAAAATCGACGTCTGGTATCATAGTCATATCATCAATAGTAAAAACTAGATTGTTTTTTGTGTCATTTAAAACCGTAGGTTGTGCCTGTTGACACACTTTATCAACATCTTCTAATAACAAGCATCTAGGATTTCGAGTTTTCGTCTTGATTTTTGAAACTTCCCGGCTCTTTAGTACCTTCTGGTTAGCATGTTCTACTAATCTTGTACATGAGACATTTTGCGATACGATAGGTTGCTCAGCTTGAGACTTCTCAAAGTCAGGAATACTATGGTTGGGATTTGTTGTATTTTTGATAGTGGCTTCAATACTTTTTTCTTTCATAACGGTGTCGCGACTTTTACCGCATAGATAATTTATATTCACCTGGTTTATTTTCACATCCTTGATTTGCGTAACTGGACTCAATCTTTTACTTTCAACTTCCCACGTCACAGTCGACGCAACTCGAATTTGATTCTTTACCTTTTCTAGGTGCAGTTTTTGATTTTTTTTCTGTTATCTTGTCTTCAATACAACTCTTTTTTCGAACAGGATCGTTGTTTTCGGCACCCGAAGGATTTTTTATTTTCTTGCCACGGCTCTTCCATGCATCGGCTTTTCGCTTCTTTTTTACCTCTTTTAGAGGCAATATTTTATTTCTATCAATTACATCACGTGGGAAATATTCAATACATTGCAACTCAAGTATATTCAGCAAATGTGCACGCATGCCGGGCTGAAAATATCGAACCTTGTTCGGTTTCAATCCGTACAATATTGATACGGCAAATGCCATTGCGTACAATCCACAATCATTCGAATTTGGCTACTTATCGAACGTCGGAAATAAAATTGCACGTTTTTTATCGAAGTCATAAAAAGGAAATAACTTTTCGAGATAAAGTTTATGTAGCTTATGTAGGGTGTTAGTACCCGCAGAGTCATAAATGTTAATTTTCTTTCCATTATAAAAGCTGCAAACCCAATGACCTCCTGAAGGTTCTTTACCATTTTCGTTTTCTGGGACTAACTCAACGCAGCTGAACAATATTTGGACATGTTTCTTGTTTGCTGGTATAGGCTGTATATACTCGGGAAAATATATATTATGTTGCGGTTGCATGTGAAATTCGAAACCAGCGGCCGCATTAAATAGTTTCGCAAACTTTCCAACATGATAATCATTAATCCAACCCTCATTCACGATGCAGTTTTTCTGACGCAATGCGTTATTTGTTTCTGAAGCCCTCTTTAGCTTAGTACTACTCGCTTTGAGACTAGAACCGACACTTTCGCCACCCGAAGGATCTTTCATATTCATCTGGCTGGTTTGAACATCTTCGAGTTGTGAATCTTGACACAATTGATTCCTTTTCGCTCTTGATGCCGTAGACAACGCAACAGCATTCCGCTTCTTTTGTACCTCTTCAAGGGGTAATATTATATTTGTATCAACTGTGTGGCGTGGAAAATGTTCGATACGTTGTATCTCAAAGATCCTAAGCAAATGTGCACGCATACCTGGTTGGAAATACCGGACATTCTGCGGTTTTAATCCATACAATATTGATACAGCAAATGCCATTGCATACAACGCGCAATCGTTCGAATTTGGCTGCTTATCTACCGACGGGAACGATATTGCACCGATAGTGTCGAAGTCATAAAACGGAAATAATTTTTCGAGGTAGAGCCTATGATGCTTATGCAGCGTGTTACCGCCCGCAGAATCGTAGATGTGAATCTTTTTCCCGTCATAAAAGCTGCACACCCAATGACCGCCTGAAGGTTCTTCAAGATTTTCCGTGACTAGCTTACTACAGCTAAATAATATGTGCACGTGTTGCTTATTCTTTGGTACAGGCTGTATATACTCAGGTAAATAGATGTAACACTGAGGTTGCATCAGAAAGTAGAAACCAGCCGCCAGGTTAAATAGTTTCACAAATGCTTCAATGTGATCATCATTGAGCCAATCGCCATTAGCGATGCAACTCTTCTGGCGAATGTCGTAATTTGATTTTATCATTTATGATTATCGACTTTCAACTATGGGACTAAGCGCTTAAACTTTTGCACCTTGGATAAGTTCCAAAATACAAACAACAGCAGCTCAAGGCGCTAAAATGCGGCCAACATGGGGCTAAACTATACCACTAAGCGCTCGAACTTTTGCACCTTGGTGGGTTCCAAGATACAAAGAGTACAGCAGCTCGAGGCGCTTGAAAGCTGCCATTTCGGTTACTAGCACCGAATTTAGTATTTTATTAAATTAATAAAGGAGAGGACAGGAAGGTGAGGGACAAATAAATAAAGGCATAAAAAAAGAAAGAGCCGGATTAAAAAACCAAAATGTTGCCGTTTTTTGCAATGAAGAAAACCTGAACAGAAATGCAAGTTTTAACATCTCAAAAACGAGGACGTTAAACGTCGTTTCAATTGTAGGTTTATATTGTAGGTGATTAATATGAATTAATATAAAATGAACATTCCGTCCTTAATTTTTGGCCTACCATGCAGTCGCGAGAAAAACGTGTGTCGGTTAGAGAAAACATTTTCTGAGGAATAAATATTCGAAGCTTCGTGAATGTTCTTCGAGGAGCCTTGTTGAAGAAACTTTTCAAACTTCTCCGCACCACAGACATTTCTTACTGGTTCGCATTCCCGGATTCTGATTTAGTGAGGATAGCATGGCAGAGACAATGATATTTATCATATTGTTTCACAGACATTATGAGACTACTGCGTAGCAGTAATGCCAGATGGTCGTTGCGATGTACTCTCAGAAATGATTTCGTTCCCCCTTAATAACCCCCTAAACTATTCCCTCCAAAGAGATGGTGAATTGGCCGCGGTATTTAAAGGTGATGGCGATTTTGAAAAAAACAGACGACGGTGCATAAGACATTAATGGCATCTTTAATGATGTCTACGCTGCACCCCGTTACAATTGAACTGAAAGATTAAAGTATTTTAACAATCCCATTCAGCCTAATCTGCTGTCAAATGGATGTCGAGATAAATCGATGAATGTGTGCTTAAGGGAGCTTTACAGTGTGAAATTTTCAAAAAATCGATTTTTTTTTGCTTTATCGAATAGTATACACTCTTCCGAATATTCCCTGAAATTTCCATGCCGAAATTCAGATTATTTCGGTTACTGTACAGCATTTCTTGGAAGAAGGCAACGGAGCGCTACAGCTGCCGCGTCGGCCGTCTGCCCGTGCGACCGTTATTTCTATTGTCTCGTTCCTACCTGCTCGTGTACCTACCAACGTGAGTCCGGTTCGTCTTTCAGTTCGGTTTCGACATTCAAAATGGATAGATCTACGAAAGAGAAATGTGCGTGGCAGGATAGAAAAGGCTCGAGAAGCGGACATCCGCGAAATGAACGAAAAAGATCCGCGGGTTTCAAGGGAACAAATCGACACGATATCGAAACGGATCTAACGTTTGCGAGCACTTCGGCAGCAAAAATCTTGAAAAAGAGTCCAGAGTTTGAAGTCCGAATCGATCAAACGTTTAGCTATGTGATTTTGGAGTTCTTTTTGGTTTTTGGCGCTCTTCAGGAACTGTTGAAGTGCAAAAAGTGTAATAGCGACGTGAAGTTTTTTAAAAAATCGATTCGCGGATTGGGCTTTAAAATTTGTGTTCAGTGTTCGTGTCCAGATCCGGCCGAGATAGATTCTTGTCCTTTGATAAAAAATGCTTATGAAATCAAACGTCGTTTCTGCTTGCCATGCGATTGGTCGGCATCGGCATAAATGGCATTAGAAATTTTATCGCCTTGATGGATTTAACTGCAAACTTCAATAATAACACCTATTATGGAATCGTGAAAATCCTGCAGATTGCAGCGAAATCAATATACGAGGCCGTCGTGAAAAAAGCAGGTACCGAAGAGAAGGAAAAAACTTTGGAAGCAGAAAATCGGGGCGTTATTCTGACGGTGTCCGGTGATGGATCGTGGTCGAAACGCGGTTTCACGTCGCGCATGGGTATCGTGTCCGTGATTGGAAAATATACCAACAAAGTTTTGGATGTTGCTGTCAAATCAAGCTTCTGCAAGGCTTGTGCATTCTGGAAAGGACAAAAGGGAACACCCGAGTACGAGGCGTGGTTGGAGACGCATGAATCCGAATGCAACGTCAATCACGAAGGCAGCGCGGGAAAAATGGAAGTCGACGGTATAATCGAAATATTCAAGAGATCAGAAGAATAGCACAACGCGAAATACGGTTTCTATATAGGAGACGGCGATACAAAAACATTTAAGATGTTATTAGAAGCCAAGCCGTACGGTGACGATTTGACGGTAAAAAAAAGGAATGCGTTTTGCACGTGAAAAAGCGAGTATATAAAAGGGGAAACGAAGCAAGAACAAGGTTAGTTCAACTAAAAAAGGCCAAAAAGCAAATCGAAGACAAAGCAATGGAGAGTGAACCGGAAAAAAAGGATCTCGTTCGAGTACTCCGAAAACTAAAAAAAATCAAACAAAAAAAACTGCTGTTGAACCGAAAAGAGCGCAATTGACGATAAAATTATTGACAAATCTCTCCGAATATTATGGCTTGGCAGTTCGTCGAAATTCCAATTCCGTGGAAAATATGAGGAAAGCCATATGGGCTACATTTCATCACAAAAGCTCAACTGACGAAAATCCTCAGCATGAGTATTGCCCTCCGGGAGAAGATTCGTGGTGCGAATGGCGCAAGGCCGAGGCCACAGGAGAGGAGTACACCCATCCACCAGCACTCGACGAAGACGTACAACAAGTTTTAAAGCCGATTTACGATGATCTAACAACGGAGGATCTCTTAGAACGATGTACGGGCGCGAACACTCAAAACAATAACGAGAGCTTCAATCACTGTGTGTGGCAACTAGCCCCAAAGCACGTATTCTGCGGCAAGCAGATAGTAGAAATCGCTACGCAGTGTGCTGTGTGCACCTTTAATGAAGGTTACGACCCAATTTTAAAAATTTTGGAGACGATGGGATGCACGATAGGGCCGAGCGCCGCAGATTTCGCCGCTAAGTACAAGAATGCGCGCATCACCCAAGCAAACCGCCGGGCGTGCCTGGATAGCAAAGAGGCGAGGAAAGCTCGTCGGACTGAACAATCCATTGAGCACGATCTTTTCGAAGAAGCAGAAGGGATATTGTATGGACCTGGCATCGCTGATTGACCGTAAGTAAACGATTTACCTAAAATTTCCTCACTTGAAACTTTGAACGCGTTTTTCCCGAAACAGCATTTTTCAAAACGGTGTCCAACTTGGAGGGCAGAGTTTTAAAGCTATCGAGTTGAATTTTTTACACAATATTCTTAACGTCGTTGTTTATCGTGCTATGGAAGCTTTTTTTTTGACATCTTCCAATTTTTTTGTAAAAAAAACTGCCAAAAAAAATTCTAAAATCGATACTTTTTGTTCAAACCGGCGCCATTTTTGCAAAAAAAAAAAAAAAGCCCCCATAGCACGAAAGCCAATTATATACCGATCAATAATCTTTTTGTGTTCTTTGTTTCAGATAAAAATTGTGACCCCCAACGTGGACACCACATCCAAGTGCATTTTCTGCAACAATTGTTTCATCATTTTTATAGATATCAATTAATAAATAAATCGATCTTTAAAAAATATTTTTGTATTCTTCAATACCCAATTAATATACAAAAAAAAAACCAGACCGATTAGATTATTTTTTCTTTAAAAAAAAAAATCGCGAACAACAGCGATTTTTCGGGCTGTCACACTGGAGAGCTCCCTTAAGGTGAAATTACACATCGACTGAGGCGTCATACGTGCTAGAGAGATAGCTCCTCAGCCATTCGTAGTTTTCTCATAAACACAGGGCTGTGACGACCGATATTTGCAACACTGAAAGATTTTGGGCTGGCACGAACACAGTTGATGCAGCGGGAAATAAAAAAAATTCACAATTTTGAAAACCTCATCCTCGCGCTTCTTCGTTTGCCGCTATCGAATGCCGTCATCGAACGCGCAGTTTCGATCACAAAGATTGTTGAGAAATTCTAAATGAATTTCTTTCATTGATTAACATCAAAGAAATATAGTTTCTGTTCTGCAGTACACAATTTACGCGAGCTCACTTTGTCGTTAACGTGGTTTATTGTCAAGTAGCGACTGGATTTCGATTCCGGGTAGCAAAACGTTTATGAAAACGTGTAAAAAGTAAGTGCTCAGTATAATTTGCCGCAAAAAGAGTCACAGGAACGTGGTAAACAGGCAATATAAATACTCAACTGAATAATCTTTTCTCCTGCTTGTCTCCTAACACGAGCAAAAAATAACGCTGAATGTAAGGGGACATCCCCTGATCTGGCAACAGTGCTGTGTAGTCTCAAAGAAAGAATCATATACCATTCATGAAAACGATTTTCCGATGGACGTATACTTAAGGTATCTATAACATTTTATTGAAACGCCTCTGGGAGAAAATTGTCTAGGCTTCCTCTTATATGGGATATCTCTCACGAATTCTGAGTTACGACGGCGTGGCGCCAAAATTACATTTTTTATGTTTTAAAGACATCATGCGGAATCTCATACATAATCACAAAACAACCATACGCCTTTGAAACCTCGGTAATTTTTTTTATGAAAGTTTTTGAGAAAACTATGTTTTATGTCACTTGAGGCTTTCCTCATTAATCGTAAATTCCAGTGGGACTGACGACAACAGTTATAAAAGAATAATTATCATTTTCATCTGTATTATACTGAATGTTTGGACTACCACATACGCAATAGAATTGAGTCATTCACAGAAAGTGAAATGTGACAAAAATTAATTCATAACAATTTGATGAAACTGATAAAAGAATATTTGAAGCTTCTTCAATTTTTTTTTAAAAGCCTTCTTTGGAAAAACGGTCAGATTTCTCCTTTAACGGCAATATCGAACAGTTTTTATGAAAGTGTTCATAGGTAATATAGTGTATTTCTGGACTAGCAGGTAGTGTCAAAACAAAATCATATAGCAGTGATGAAAAATATTCAATAAGTAATCCAGCTTCAGTAATATTTTTTAAAAGTTTATTTACGATCATTTTCCAGCCCTCGTCTCGCAAAAGGGAGTTTCCGCTGATGATTATTTCCAGAGGGTCTGATTACACAATTAAATAAATTTCTTCGTAATGCCTATAAAACATTATATATATATATATCATAATATAATAATGAATTAGTGGGAAATGCCTTTTGCGAGACGAAGCCAGGAAAAATAAGAAACAATAGATAATAAGGTTATATCGCAGAAAAGTGTAACAAACGAGTTTGGAACCAAGAGAAGAATACGACGGGGATGCTCTGGCAGCCTCACACTCTTTTTCATCATGAAGGGGAAAATATATGTGTTCAAATTTGCAGACGACATAATATTAATAGCGAATGAGGAAGAAGAGATGAAGAAAATGATACCATCACTAGAGAAATACGTGGAAAAAACAAACTGACTGTGAATATTCATAAACCAAAATTATGTAAATAAAAAAAGAATTTTTGAACCGCGTTTTTAAAACGAACTAAAAAGTATAAAATAATATCTCTTAGCCCCATACAGATTCATAACCCAATATAGATTGCTCACCCAAGATTGTCCTGAAAATTTGTGATTGTGTATTATTAATAGCTGTGTAAATACTTGTAAGATTTAAAACGAAAACCGTGGGGCGCATGGAATAGATGGAGTGTAGGAAGAAGCTGTGGTTGAGAAAACTCACACAACAGTTCATATCATTTGCAGTGCAATCAAGTTGTTAGTGACTTACAATTAGGTGAACTATTCGTGCATCAATTATCTATTGCATGCGTCCCACGTTTTTCAAAAGAGGTATACAAAAAACACCAAAAAAATACAACAAGACTGGAACAACACTGAGAATTCGTTGTATCTTAGGGAGTACAAAAATCGAAAATAATATAAACAAATCCAAGAGTACTGGGAAGAGAAGGGCCGAGAGGAAAGAACAAAAGAAACATGGGCCAGGCTAAGATCTGGAAATATAGGAAATGGAGGCAAAAAGGGATACACAAATACCCTATGCCGGCATTGGAGGAAGGAAGAAGAAAGGTGGAACACATTCTGGAATGCAACATAAAATAAAAAATCAATATGAATGTGGTAGATGGTTTGGAAAAGTGGCGAATAGGCTACAATCGGGAGGCACTAAGATGGTAAAAATGAATTTAGAAATGAAAAGGAACTGATCAAAAAATTATGCGCATATGTGTTTTCCACTTTCGTGTAGTCACCAAAAACAGGCTCTTCTGAGAAACGCGTTTGCAAACACAAAATATTCAAAGCAACGTTAAAAACTTCAAATATTTCTTCCATTAACTATAAATAAAAGACTTACGGTCTATTCTTTGATAAAATGTTATCGTCAGCAGATCGCCTTTTTCGCCACACTGAAAAAATTCGCCGATCACTTTTTTCACGACGCTGAAAAATAGAAAAAAATAAAAGCAAGGGAATTTCGACGTGTTGCTTTCTTCCTATTTCCTTACACTGCACTGGTTACAATTATTTGTTGAGTTTGGTAGTATTAAGAGACACGTATTCCTTACGATGAACAATTAATCCAAATAAATCGCGTCACGGCACAACGTTTTTATATCGTATACGTACGAAAATCGTATACCCACGGTAAGCAAAAGATGGAATGCAGCCAACCACCGGGAAGTACTAAGGCACTACCAGGGATGCCACCACAATTGCACGATGAATGCAGCAAGAGCGCTTGAAGTTAGCAAGCACCGCCGTGAAGTTAGCCGGGCGACTTTGACTTTTCGACTTTTTCGACGCGTTTGCATTTTTCATTATTATTTCATCATTACAATTCAAATGTACATTTTTACAAGGGACGGAATAGGATATTTACACGTATCACACTATTATTGTATTATTAAAATATTTATTCAATGCAACCAAATAACGATGATTTAATTTTTAATTCATTATTCATTACGTCAAACTACACTACTGGGATATTTTTTAAAATCCAGATTATCTTTCTTTTTGCTCAACGTTGATACGTGAAGAATATTGCTGCATTCCTGTTCCTTACATCCCGTGTTCCTTACACGGGAAAGAGAGTGTTTCATGCAAATACACATCAACCAATATGGAATCGAAAACCCGTGCCAAATTGCGATGAGCCTTAAATCGCTCTTCCAAAACAATTACAAACCCGACGCGCAGCCACGAACGATGCACACAGGTATTGATAAATATAAAATCGAAAACCACCCAAAGTGTTCTTTATTGAATCACTTTTTCTTTACACCAAATCGATTTGTTTTTACACCAAATTGCAGCACACGTTCTAAAATTTTTACACTTTACAGTAACAAAAATCGAGATCGAGAAAACGGAAAGAAACAAACAAAATTTGAAGATTGCGGAGGTTTCATATGATGAAATAATGGTACGCGGCGTTTTGCGGAGTGGGAGTATCGCGGGTGACTACTAGTGCCGCATGATGGGCTGCTTTCCGTGGCGTCAATAACGGGGCCACCGATCGTTAAGGAAATATGTACGAGTGTCACCCCCCCACCCCTGTACGAGAGCCATACATGACTAATGGTTACAGGGGGCTGGGCATGCGTCTGACCCTCAGACGAAGCGCATTCGCAAATCGTCAGTTACTTGGTTTACTTGGAGACTAGAACCACAGATGGCACGCAAAATTGTATACGGTCAGCTTTCACGCTATCTAATGCTCTTTAGTAAGACCGTGCTCAAGATCAGCCCCCTGACACTAGTAGATAAACGGGGTGGGCGTCAAAATGTTCAATGATCAAATATAGAATGACCAAGATTTCGAAACGACAGAATTATGAATCCTCAAAATAACAAAGGTTAAATTATTTGAAATGTTATCCTTTGACCGATGACGAAATCGAATAAATATTACACTAAAGGATTATTTATTCGACAGCTCATTTATTCGAAAATATATATTCAGATAGTCCGCAGTTTGAGTCATACAAATACACATTCGAACAATCTACAACATTTATATCTCCAAAATAGAAAAAAGTGAGTATCTAATATTCGTAATACCCTCTATAGCAAAAAGCCATATATCGAGACTACAAACTTCGAATGTGTCGATCTTAGAAACGCAAATGATCGATGGTCCGAAATGGCGAATACCTAAATAGCGAATATGGCATGGCTGCCTGACCCGACTGACCACTAACCCTATCTGCCATCTTCATTCTGTAGCGCAAGTAGCATTGCTTGATCCCACGTTTTCGCTATCCGGATCGTTCGCTATTTTGGCCCATCGCTATTTTAACTGATCGACTTTTTGATCCTTCGCTTAATGAATTCGAAATTGCAAAATGTCGTAATATTTACAATTCGACGATTTGGCGTCTGGAATTGTTTGGTAAGCGAATCGATATTATATCTCTCATTATTTTGTTGAATCTGATATTTGTTTTCGCTATAAAACAACTTCGAGATTTTTGTATTCACAATTTCGATAAACTATTTTACAGACTATCATAATATTGATCTATCTATATTGGAATCTTCGTCATTGCTGAATTCGAAATTTCGGTCCATCTGAATATCGATCGTTCGAATTTCCGATCCCCACCCGATAAATACTGTTTGCAAAGTGTCCTTGCCGTACTGTGGCGGTAGTCGTCATGTGACAGGCATGCATATATATGTATGCTGCGCCGGTGTTTCGAATATTGGGAAAAACTCGGGAAAAACTCGGGAATACGGGAAAAACTCCATTAAATCGGATTCAGCAGCGAATTTTCAAGTAGTAAGTAACTTTCGATTATTCTTGATAATAAGTTTATATATTTGAATATTTAATTTTTCGGTATGTGAATTCGCTATGTTTTCCAGCAAATGAGCGAGGACGAGTCAATGCCGATTGATGAGGCGGAGGAGAACGAAGGTCCCGAGGAGACACCGGCACCGCCTGAGCCGGATGAACCGACGTCGGGCCTGCAACCCGAAAATAAACGTAAGTCCTGTTTACACAAACAAAATTTGTAGCAAACAATTAGTCACGCTCAAATAGTTGGGCTGACTGTTTGCTACGTATTTTGTTTTGTTTTCATAACCTCAAGTCGTTGAACCAAAAATGAGTATTTTTGCCTTGTATTAGTGCTCTAAAAAAGTGAAAATGTTGCTGGATGTAAGGTTGCTTTTTATTTGAAAAAAAAGAGAGAATCTTGTTTGCTATAAGGCGAACTAGTGTACCGCTTGATATGTTACGTGGAACATCTTTTATTATGACAGTAGTGAGAGAAATGGCAAAAACTTGCAAACAGAGATTTCTCAAAGATGAATCATCTTCAGGGTAACTGATGATTTGTTTTTCTAAGAAAACTCAACTGTCCATGAGAAAACTGGAATGGTAAGTTTGTGAGATTTTAATAATCATGTACATATCCTTAATGCAAGATAAATGCATATTCTTAGCACTCCAATCCCGACAGACAAATTCTTTAAAGAGTTGTATACAAGGACAATGTCTATCTTTGGCTTTTCGATACCTGAAAATATACATTTCATACTTCGAATGATATAAAATATTCTTATTTCGATTTAGGCTTTGTATACAAAAGCCTCAATCAAAAGTAGCTTCTAGTGATATATTTTACATTTAAATATGATGAAAAAAAGCCTCAATCAAAAGTAGCTTCTAGTGATATATTTTACATTTAAATATGATGAAAATTAATAAAAACAATACTTTTCATTGCAGGATGCGGGAATCGCGCGGAATGTTGTGTGCGGGAGAACCGGGCGCTAAACATGATGGCCCAAATGAATATGTTTGAGGTCCATCATTATTTGCGCCGAAATATGAGATCAGCACGCACCTGGGGGAACAGCCACAGGCGGGGCAGACACGGTCGTGGCTATGGAGGAGCTGCCTGAACTCTGGGAAAAAAAACATTTAAAAAAACAAAACTGTTCATTTGAAAAAACGGGGAACGTATGAAGTATCAAGTATCAGCCCTCGAATAAAAATGTAAAATATTATTTTCAAGTCCCATAGTTCCTTTATTATTTGCCTATTCAGCGTGTAACAATTTGAGCATCCGAAAGAAGGACTTGATACTTTTGAATGATGCACCGGTTAATCCTGCTGAAATGCCGGTGATAAAGATTTACATACATTTTTCATTGTCTGGAACATATACTGTTAAGCCACTGAAGAAAATACATATCTTTCATTGTCTCCGAACGAATACCTAGATCGCAGTACCCGAAGATAAATATTTTTTGTTCAATCTTTTGAATTGATATATCTATCTGTTGGTATATATATATATATATATATATAAAGATATATGTCTTAAGATTTTTCAACCAAACATTAGTTTCGAAAAAATCTATTATCACTATAATATTGAATATGTTATTTAGCGAGCTGATGTTTTCTTTCCATTGCCCTTTTTTTCTTGTTCACTTTGGAAGTTTGTTACAAGGATTACTTATTGGACAATCGTTTCCCCTGGCGAGTTTTGGGATTGCGAGTGATCATTCCCGAATGAGAAGAATGGATTTCCTTGTAGAGGCAGAACCAGCGTCTTCCTTCAATGGTACACGGATCCTTCCTTCATACACAACTTTGCAGTCTTGTTCTGTTGGATTCAGATTGTTTGCGACACGAATCTTCAGACCTACAGTTACAGGAACATCCATGTCCTCGTGAACCAGACTCCCGATGCAGTAATCCTTGCACAATTTTCTTCCTTCGCCTAGGTTTATTTTACTGACCAGGTAGATCGAGTATATGCAAGCCATCTGTTCAG